>PVKU01011707.1:0-41218 GCA_004027475.1 Anoura caudifer | reverse complement strand
ATGACATGGGGACATACCTGCCCAGACTCACCATGGCAGCCCAGTAAACTAGGAATAATACAAGAATGCTGGCAGATGTGACTGATTGTAGGAGGAGTTGGAAATGGGAGCACAGAGGAAGATTGGCATGGGATTTAAACCCAGACCCAGCAGCCACTGGGGGGAGAACCACATGCTTTTGCCAGAGTGCAGTCACCCACGGCTTTGGTGGACAGAGAACCACATGCTTTTGGCAGAGTGGGGACACCCACAGCCTTGATGAGAGAGAACCATGTGGTTTTGGCCAGGGTGTGGACCCCCACAACTTGGTAGAAGAGGACCACGTGGCTTTCGTGTGCTCCCTTTGGCCACATGGCCTAGGGAGCAGGAAAGATTTTGCCTGGAAGTAAAAGGGGCACAAAGACACTTGTTGTTGGGCCATGAGAAGGTGCCACATATCTTTGAATTAGCTGGAGATCCTGAACGGTGACGCAGCTGATGGTGCTGACAGCGTGAATCACAGATGTCTACTTCTTTTACTGAAATACAATACCCCAGTTTAGGGCAGGGGGAAAAGGAAGCACTGTGTGTGTCTGTGGGTATCCTAAAGGACTTTGATATTTTATTGAAGACATTAGGTCACTACTTTAAGTCTGTATAGCTTTAAATAAACATTTCCTTTCCTTTTCACTAGCACTGAGAGATGTCTTTCCTTTGGTGGTGGGCAAGCAAACCTAGTGGGGGGTCCTTTCAGAAATAGTATATCATACCCCCCTTGGCTCTGTTCTGTAACATTACCTCTGCTCTAGATAAAATTATTGGCAGGTCATGCTTAATTGGGTGGAAACAAAGTTTGGTAATTTAAAAAGTAATTAATTAATTGTAAGTTTCCTTGAATTATCTTTGTGTACATGTAGAGAGAGTATATCTAATAAAATACATAAACAAATCTTAGTAAACATTTTCTTGGAAACAGTAAGATGAGTCATTACAAGATCCCCAAAGAATTCAAGAATAAAGATGAGAAGAAGAATTCAGACTGTGGCCTTTATTTGGATTAATGCTTTCTCTGAATATTTATTGCTATCTAGATATGACATTTTAAAATTTATTTTAACATGACATATGCTTTATCATTGAAAAACATCATTCAGCAAAATATTTATATGTTTCAACATAATGTTACTTCACAACTAACAGGGGTAGGCAAAAGTAAGTTTACAGTTGTTTGTATGAAAAATAATGCAATAATTAATAAATGATAATACCAGAATAAACTGTGTTCTGCATACTCACAATTGTAAACCCACTTTTGCCCAGCTCCGCTGTTATGTAACCCTCATCACAGTTGCTAAGACACTCAGAAGCAATTTGGGCTGAAGCACTGCTATCTTCAATAACATTCCTGTAGAGAGAGTAGTTATGTCTATGTCTCTTGTTTATATATTAAAATGGGGGGGGGCAGAGAGAGAGGACACTATTCCATCCTTAGGCTCTATAACTACAGTACAATAAGAAGCTTATAAAATATACTTGTTACATAAAGAAATGAAGCTTTTTAATTCTTGTTCATACAATTTTCAACTATTATGTCAGTGACTCAAAAATTCAGGAAATACTAATTTTTTTAAAAAAATTACCCTTTCCTACCTACTTGCTTGAGATGAGACTATTTTTTAAAAAGTTGTGAAATGTTGACAAAATTTGAAATGCAAAAGCAAAAAAAATATGAATGTTGTCCAATTATTTCTCTCTTCTCCAACACCTCTCTGCTATACACATCACTTGCTCAGGTACAGAAAACAAAACAAAACAAAACAAAACTGAATGAGGCCAGATGAGACATCCTAAAGAATCCTGGCAAGAACATTTTAATAGATTTCTAAATATTATTGAATCATTTAAAATACTTACAGGGACATCACTTTTCAATTTTCTATCCTTTCTGTTGCCTCTATAACCTGTACTGGAAATATTTAAAAAGTCCAAGCAACTATGATGGGACAAATATATTATTTGCATTAATCAAGTTAGAGGCAACATATCTTCTCATGAAAATGTTTAATTAGTAGTGCAATCTGATAATATCCCTCTTGTGTCTAAGGAATGCACTATCTACTGATTTGCCAAATTGAGTTTGACATCTGCTTTATTTGTCTTTTATATGTTCATAATAACTTCTTAGCATGTTTGGGTCAAAGTGTTATTTATCAGGGAAGTTTTATGAAGCTAACTATAGTCATTTGGAATAAGAACACCAGAAAAGAAAAGGAAATTATCTGTACTGATAAATCTGGTTAAATGTATAATGTAAAATGAATTTTGAAATGACAGGCATTTCTACAAAATTCGCAGATAAATTCCCCTGTAGATAAAAATGCACCAAGGTTTGTCACTGTCATTGCAAACTGTGCTGCTTAGCTGGTAGCATACACTTAGGTTGTTGTGAAATTTTATTATTCAAGTCATGTTTCTCTGCTAACATGTAGGAAAATGGAGAAATGGAAGATAATTCCCACATAATGAAATAAAGGAAGAAACAGTGATGGAACATGGGATTTTAACTTCAAATCTGCCTTCACACAAGGTTGTATGAAAAAGAACCATCATGCATTTAGCAGGATAGATAGGAATGCGACTGGAGTGTGTGATGTGTTGTCTGATAATTTATCTTACCTTGGACCACCTCTTTATTCCTATGCTGCTCTCAGAGTTCAGGCCATTATTACCTGGGATACTTTAATAGCTTTTCAACTGATCTCATCTCCAGTCACTTCTTTTCACCTTTATTATATTTTTCCATTGCTATTTAGCACCCTTCACCCCAGAAATCAGCACATGTGGTCCATGCACATGGGTCCTTTTTCCTTTTTTTTAATTCCCTCCACTTGGTGACTCAGTTCATTTCTCACATACTGCAAGACTCAACAACCTGAAACTCATCTATGTCAAGGCTCATATCAGCTGAAGAACTCAAAGGGCTCCACTTTCCTACAACTTAGAATTGAAATCCTTAGGCTGAATCAAGTGTTTCAGTATTCCACAAATCTACTTGTTTATTGATATTACCCAATATTCAAGAACCTTACTTTTCAGGCAGATAGAGCTAATCACTACTAAGTAACCATTCTTCCATTCACGATTGGAGTGGCTATCTCTCCATCAAGACATATGCAAGCCTTACCTATCACTTAGGGCCTATTTAAAGTGCCAAATCACATCTCGAGTGTTCCCAGAATTTATGCCTTCTCTGGAAGCAAACATTTCCTCCTGTAAACAGAACTAGAACTTTGCTTGTTGGTATTTGATAAAAATACTTTCTTTCTTAAATCCATTGGTCAAGAAATATTTCTCAACTTGGAAATAAAGAACAAACTGACAGTGACCAGAGGGAAGAGGGGAGGGGGATAACAGAGGATAGAAGAGGAAGCAGCAAGAAAAGGATGACATACAGAGGACTCATGGGCAGAGACAGTGGGGGTATTGACTGTGGCTGGGGAGGGGACAGGGCAGGGGAGAGCAATGGTGAAAAAGTCAGGACAACTGTAACTGAACAACAATAAAAAAAGAATATTTATTAAGTAACATTGCCCTATGTTTCAACAGGAACAAAAAACCAAACTTATTTATGTAAAGAATCTAGCAGAATACATCCGATTTTATGAAGTACTCAGTCAATATATTCCTCACATCTTCTTTTTTGTGTATGGTTCATGACTGATTTATCACTGTTAATTTGCATGACATTTAATCTATTGACTTCTATGTATTTGTTGAACTAGCAGATGGTCTTTTTTCTTAACTGTTTGTTCATTTCTTTAAAAACTATCATATTAATCATAAAAATGTTGCTTACGTTCCATGAAAATGGAACATGATAAAATGAATGGATATTTTCATAACTTTCATAGAAATAGACATTGGTACACTGTAATGCACAACTGGTAATACTTTTGCTCTCTAAGCTCAATGAACCATTTCAAATATTCATGATTATTCATCTTTTGCAATAAAAAAGAAAAAATAAATGTATTATATTCTTTTCTAAAGAGAAAATCTCAAACCTGAAAATGTTACAAGGATCTGATCATAGAAACTTTTATTAGACTTAACAAAGTAGCAGATCTTTCATGTCTATATTCCAATTAACTTTACATGTAACCATAAATTAAAGTCATAATTACAAAGTAATATAAAAATTTACCTTCAAAGATACATGTAATCAAATAAAGAAATCAATGAATGACCAACTCTCTTTCTTACACAGAATACATATAGCAAGTCAATATTCATGTATATCTAAGTGTCAATACAATGAGTATACAAGTATAAAGAGATACAACATTGAAATATATTATGTATATGAAGACCACTGATACTCTTCCACATAGCTAAAACTATAATGTTTTACTGAACATCATTCTAATAATTGTTAGAATCAACTCCATGTTTGAGAAGGGTTCATAGGCATTATAGGGAGGATGCAATTGTTTTCCCTAATATTCAACAAATACACACTTAGGTTTATCATCTCCTAATCTATTTTGACAGTATTTTATAGAACATATGATGTATTTGATAATATTTTATGTGGTTTAAGTGATATATAAAATGTATTAACAGATATCACCTTCAAAGAATTTATGAATTAGCACACACAAAGGAGATAATATCACAGATTATTTAGTGAAAGCCTAAGGTAGGTTACTTGCTTGACTGTATAGCTACTCAGTTTTGCTAAAGTTCAGAAAACAATTTTGGAGGTCGTTTTGTGCAATCAACTAACTAAATCATTTGGAAGGCTTATAAATAATCACACATTCATGCTGAATTTTCAAGAACATGTTTACTAAGCTTTTTGTACGTTTCCTTGTTTGTTTTTTATAAAACTATCTACCTATACTATCTACCCTATATCTCAAAGATAACTACAGAATTCATAAAAAATTAATAAAACATTATTATTTTTATCACTAATCATTTTCTACTCAAATATTAAAGAAAAAGCAAGCCAGCCAGTTTTGGCTTCATCTTGAAAAGTTCTTGGAAGTAATGACTCTTGGCTGCACCAGAAAACCGATTTTAGGGAAAACAGCTACCTGGAAATCCCAAGAAACAGATATACCCACAGTCAAGATGTCATTACTGGAACGGAAATTGATGGGAAGAACATATAAATAATAATTTTGATGAATTCCTATAGGTTGAATGTAGACTAGTCTTCAAGAAAGAAATTCCTGGGAGGATGCTGCAGTCTGGAAAAAGGCCTACAATTTATTTCTAGGAACTCCAGCAACTTTTGATAAAAATTTCCTTTTGGCTCTGGCAGGGTAAGGAAATAGTAGTCATTGTGAGATATGCCCACAGCACTCCCCATTAAAATGGCCTCTTCTGCAGGGTAAAAAGACTTTGCCACAAACTTATCTTAAAGAAAAAAAAATCCTCCCACTGCATCCTTCTCCAAACGTTCTGTCTCATATACTGGGGAAAAAGTTAGCACTTCAAGGAAACAGATTGTGAAAAACTTCCACCAAGGAAGAAAAGAAGTTGGGGAAAAATAGCAACGGCTCTTGATAAACATTTGTGAAAATCAAAGGCCCACAGCAAAAGGACTCTTATTTGAGAAGAGCTTCAAAACACATACTCTCTCTAAAGAGGAGTTCTTGGGAAAGCCCAAGTCAAGAAAGGACACAAAAATAAGAACATTAAAGGAATTTGAAGTTCCTGGCACCTGGAGTTACAGCTAGCATTAAACATGGGCCAACTCCTAACCAGATTAAAATAAATCCTCATATCAAAAACCATTTATTTCAGTTTCTATTACCATCAGGTAATATTGGTAATTCAACAACATAAAAGGCATATCAAAAAGCAAGAAAAAATATATAACTCTGAAGAGATGACACAATAATCAGTGCCACACTCAGATAATGACATGGATTTTAGAGTTGGCAGATAAAAATGTAAAAAGTTGAGAAATATGTTAAAAGCTATATTGGAAAATGTAAACAGTAGATAAGAACAGATGGATAATGGAAGCAGGGAAATAGAAACTAAATATGAAAAAGAAATGCTAGAAATCAAAGACATTGTAATACAAATGAACACTGCCTTTGAGGGACTCAGTAGTCTCAAAAAGTGAAAGAGAATCAGTGAGCTTAAAAATGGGCAGTAGGATAGTTACAAACTCAAATGCAAAAAGAAGAATTAACATGAATTTTTACACTGTCTTTTCCAGAATATAGAAGACAAAAACTCTTTTCAAGTAATGTTATGATGTTAGAGTTTCCTGGATACCCAAATCAAAGTCAATAAAAAAAAAAAAATGAAGACAACGGAACAAAAAAAAAAGAAGAAAAATTCTAGGTCAATATCTGTCATGAACTTAATCACAAAAATCCTTAACAAAATATAAGCAAACGAAAAGCAGAAAATATAAAAATAATTACAGAACATAACAAGGTGAATTTTATTAGAGGTCTGCAAGGCTAGTTCAACATCTGAAATTAAATCAATGCATCCACCATATCAACAACCATATCAATTGGAACAGAAAGAGCATTTGACAAATTTTAACACACATTTATGGTAAAAGTGCTCAGGAAATTAGGAACGAAGGGTAACCTCCATAAGTTGACAAAAAGAAAAAAGAAAAAAGAAAAACTACAGCAAACCTACAGCTGATATCATACTTATTGATGAATGACTGAATAATATTCTCTTAATATAGAGAACAAGACAAGGATTCCTGTCTCACCAAACTTACTCCACACAGTTCTGGAAATTCTAGTAACAGAAAATAAGAACAAATAAATAAGTAAAAACCATACTAAAGAAAGGGGAAAAAAACTTTTTATTTCCAGATGGCATGATTGTCTACACAGAAAAGTTAAAAATAAAAAATAGTAACAAATAAAAAAAAACAACCAAAACCTACTAATAGTAATGAGCTCAAGTAAATTCCAGAATATAAAAGGAACACTGCAATCATTTCTATATACCTATAATGAATGTGAAGAAACTGAAATTAAAATAAAATGTTATTGGTAATTTCCCCAAAAATAAATACTTATGTACAAACTCAGCAAAACATGTACAAAGTATGTATGTATAAATTATAAAATGTTAAAAAATGAACTAGAAATACCTAGATAAAGGAAAGTAAACTCTGTCCATATATTGCAAGATTCAACACAGTAAGGATGAAAAAATTTTCTGGATTGATTAAAGATTTAATGCAATCCATACCAAAACCCCACAAGATTTGTGTGTGTGTGCATGCTTATTTTACAATTTATATAGAAAGGCATAAAATCTGTTAAGAAGATAAAACCAGAAAGAATAAAGTAGAAACAATTACTCTATTTGATACTAAAGCTTACTCTGTGTTTATAGTAATCAAGACAGTATAGTTTTGGTGAAGGTTTAGTTATATAATTCAAAGTAAAAGAATATAACACAAAAGAGACAAACCAGTATACTCAGCTGATTTTTTCAAATGAGCAAAAGTAATTCAATGAAGTAATGAAAGTCTTTTCAATAAATAGTACTAGAGCAATTGGATTTCCATAGGCAAATAAATACATAAACATTAACCTAAATCTCATACTTCATACAAAAATATGCTGTAAATGTGTTATGAACATAAATATAAATGTAAAACCATAAAACCTTCAGAAAAATAGGTAGACACACAATGCAATGTACAGAACATGTATCAGAGAAATCTACACTTGAAACCTATATATTAACCAATGTCACCCTGGATAAATGTGATGGAAAAAAATCACTGGCATCTCTAAGTCAATAGTTCTCAAACTTGACATTAAAAGCATGCTCTATAAAGTGACAAAAATAATGAACTAAAGTCATTAAAATTATAAACTTTTACTCTGCGGCAAGCCATGTGAAGAGTATGAAAAGACTGAGGAATTATGCACAAATAGCATGTCTGACAAAAACTAGTATCTAGAATATATAAAGAACTCTCAACACTCAACAGCTAAACAATTCAAATATAAAATGAACAGAAATCAAGAACAGACATTTCACTAAAGAGGTTATACAGATGGCAAATAAGCAAATAAAAAGGTGTTCAACATCCTTAGCCATTTGGGAAATGCAAATTAAAACTACAGAGGATATTATCACATACCTTTCAGAATGGCCAAATAAAAAATAATGACAACACCAAATGCTACCTAGGATGCACAGAAAATGGATTATTCATACACCACTGGTGGGAATATAAAATATTATAGCCTGTAAATGTTACACTTTGGAAAAAAGTTCGGCAGTTTCTGATAAAACTAAACATGCAGTTACAGCATGCAGTTACAACATGACCCAGCAATTACACTCTTGGACATTTATTCCAGAAAAATTAAAACATACATTTACACAAAGAGGTGTACATGCATGTTTTTAGCAGCTTTATATGTATTATCCAAAAAGTGTAGTCAGCACAGATGTCCTTCAAAGGTTGATATTAAAGGAACTGTGGAATTACATACTGTGAAATTAGAATGAGCAGTAAAAAGGAATGGGCTATTGGTATATAAAATGTGGATGAATCTGCAGGGAATTATATTGAGTGAACAAATCATTCACTAAGACACTAGCTTCACTCAGGAGTTCAATGTTGACTCTCATCTTCAGGCTATAGTTTGAATATGAACATGCTTTAATCCATTAACTGACAGCACATGTAGAAAGAAGCTATAGAATTTAAAATTATGCTTGAAATTTCAATCTGTAATTCTATAAATATTAAAATTCACATAAATAAAAAGTCAAATATTTTATAGACCTTGTGCTACTCAAAGGATGGTCCTAGGATCAGCTGCATTGGCATTTATATTTGAGAGCTTACTAGAAATGCAGAAACTCAGTTCTCAAACTACTTAATCACTATCTTCATTTTGTGATATCCCTCTCTGGACATTAACTTTTGAGACTCACTGTTGTAGAATAATGGAAAGCTATGTGATGTGTAATTGTGCATATAAATACAAAATCACTGTGAATAGGCAGTGCTCTTCCCTTTGTATATGGGACCTGGACTACCATGTAAATGCCAAAACCATGTACATCACAGAACACAATCAACAGAATATAAAGGTAAACTACAAAATGGGAGAAAATATTTACAAATTATGTATCTTATAAGAATCTATCTCTATTACGTATTTTATCCATAAAATATAAATAACTCCTACAACAAAAATTCAATTAACTGATTAAAAATGATCATATGACTTGAGTAGACATTTCTCCATAGATGATATGCAAATGATCAATAAACACATGAAAAAAACACTTAACCACAATTAGCCATTAGGGAAATGAAAACTACAATGAGACAGTACCTCATCGCTATCAGAATGGCTACTCCAAAACAAAACAAATCAAAACCAAACAAACAAACAAAAAAAAACACAAGAAGTGTTGGTGAAGATGTGGAATAATTGGAACCCTTGTGCACTGTTGATGGGATTGTAAAATGGTGCAACTGACATGGAAAACAGTATGAAGGTCCCCCCACCAAATTGAAAATATACCTATCATACAAAAACGCTATTCTGAGTACCCATCCAGAAGAACTCGAAATAGTATCTCAAACACGTATTTGCATTACACGTCCATTGCAGCATTATTCAGAATAACCAAGACATGAAAACAATGTAAATATACATCAACAAATGAATAAAGAAAATGTGGTACATGAGGCCTGTCCAGAAAAATTCCAGTCATTGTTAATATAATGAGAATGATTTGCACAATATCAATGTAGCATGACAGCCAAGAAGAATACACTGTAGTGTGCATGTGTAAACAATGGCAACTTCACTGTACTAGTCGGTGGGGGCAGTAGACACTGTTGAGTGAGCATGTGTACTGTGTGGCCATTGCATTCAAAATGACTTACAGCATGGAGCAACTAGGCTGCATCAGATTTTGCATTAAGCTTGAACATTTCTTTGCAGAAACAACGCGGGTGATTCAGAAGGCCTCAGCTATGGGCAACTAGTGATTGGCAGCTTCATCACAACAATGTGCCCACTCATGCATCATATCTTGTGGAGAGTTTTTGGTGAAACATCAAATCACCTGGGTGACTCAGCCCCTTTACAACACAGATTTGGAGCCTGCAACTTCTGGCTTTTCCCAAAACTAAAATCACCTTCCAATGGGAAGAGCTTTCAGACCAATGAGATTCAGGGGAATATGACAGAGCAGCTAATGGAGATTGAGAGAACTGTGTGATGTTTCAAGGTGCCTACTTTGAAGGAGACTGAGGCATCATTGTCCCATGTATAATGTTTCTTGTTTCTTGTATCTGCTTTAATAAATGTCTCCATTTTTTTTTTTTTTTGCATTATATGGCTGGATACTTCCTGGACACACCTCAAATATCGGGTTGACCAAAAATTTTGTTTAGCTTCTTTCTGTACAATTGCTTATTATTATTAGTGCTTAGTTGTCTTTAACTTCATTTGAAACAATTTTGTTAGATCATGATAGCTGTCATATCAGTGTGCATTAAATAAACATCAAAGTTGGAGATTTTTTGTGTAGCAATTTTATAGTGAAGATGGAAGTATTTTTTGCATATTATGCTTTATTATTTCAAGAAAGGCAAAAACAAACCTTCCCCAAAAAATAAGGATTTGTGTAATATATGGAGAAGGTGATGTGACTGATCTAATGTGTCCAAAGAAGCTTGCAAATTTTCTTGGTACTATTGACATTTGGCCAAATAATTCTTTGCTGTGGGGTTGTCTCATGCATTGGAAAATGTTTAGCAGCACCCCTGGGCTTTACCCACTAGAAGCCAGTAGCAGGAGATAGCTGACATACTCAAAATATCCAAATCAATAAAGATATTAGTGAAAATGAAAAATGTGTCTTTTATGATACAGAAAAATACTAAACAGATTTTTTGACTAACCCAATACATACAATAGAATATTACTCAGCCCTTTAAAGAAAAACATGTAATTTGTGACAGTGCAAGTGAAAGAGAAGAACATTATGCTAAGTGAAATAGGTTAGCCATGAAAGAACACAACTGCATTAGATTTATATAAGGTATCTAAAATAGGCAAGCTCATGGAAACAGAGTGTGGAATGATGGTTACCAGGGCCTCTGAAAGTGGAGAAAAGGGGAGTGGCTCTTCATTTTCAATTGTAGAAAATAAAAAAAAGTTCTTTAGATTTCTTTTACAATAGGAATATATATAACACTACTAACCTACACTTAAAACTGGTTAATTTGGTAAATATTTTGTTATGTATTTTTTAACACAACTTACAAATAATCATCTCAGAAAAACTTTGCAAATTTTTGTTAAGCAAATAAAGTGGAACAAAAAACAAAAGGAAACAAATGCCAAATAATCTCTAGAATCCAGTTCCAAACAATCTTGCTTACCTTATATTAAATATTTATGTATTTTAGCCAATATTTTATGCATCAATATGCAACCACACAGAATTTTTTTCAATTTTAAAAGACATGGTGAATCCCATCACAACTGTATCTTATTCCTGCCTCCATCTCTTACCACAATATAGTATAAATCATTGTGTCTTAATAAATATTCCTATTCCTTACAGCTGAGACCAGATCTTGTTAATTTTCATGCACCTCACATTAAGACCCAACTATAGAATATACTAGGTTTTCAATGCTAGTTAAATTAATGAAAACACTACTACTTCTGAACTTTCGACCAAGCATGTCTTTATTTAAAATATACATGCCATGCATGCACCACCCCCTGCATTTTTTACCCAGCAGTTTACTTTTTAATAGTTCAATGAGTTTGATCTTCTTCCTCAATGATTTTGGCCTCTAGAATTTCTCATTTCTCCATCTTTTTTCTGTCCTTGTGACATTAATGACAATCTGACTAATATTACTATCTATATATTTATTTTTGTATACCTTCTCTTTAAAAGAAGTGGTGGGAAAATATCCTTTATAAGTTTTTGTTTTCTCTTGGCTTTTAGATGAATACTCTGAACCAATTTATGACATGTATTGATTTTGATTTAGAATTTGTTTAGTTAAATTTTATTTGATTAATTGACTCATTGATTGAAGAAATAGTTCTCCATTATAATGTAGTACATGCCTGGGTATTGTTTATTATAATTTGGAACAAATTCATTGAAATTGTTTATTCATGGGTTCACTGAAACTCTGCTCTCATTTAGAGTCCTGATTATCATGGCCATTATATATCTATTTAAGCTTTTATAAAGTAAACAAGCATTGCTCAGAGATGCCATTTTCCAAACAGTCCCTGACACTTCATTCCTTGTTGTTGTACTGTTTTTACAACAGACACCCAAGTAAGAAATTATTGACTGTTTCCAGTAATACAAACAATAGAGTATGATAACTCTATTGCTCCCCAGTTGCAGAAGCTAAAGATATATATTCAATAAAATGATCAAATAAGGATAAAAAAACAAATCATTGGGATAAAATGTCAAAGCTAAAAATGTTCAATAGTGTAACAGCATTTTACATAAGAACTAGTGTTAGATTGATAAATTTAATTTATAGCTTTGCCCTTTCCTTATTTTTTGCATGGTTAATTCTTGTCAATATTGAATTATATAAGCTATTGTGCTTAATTAATGTGAGGATAAGCTCATTATTTTTTCCATGGAATAAACTCAGTTAGAATGGTAATATTCTGATATGAATTTAACATATGCTGATTATAATAGCATTTCCCTAATTTTTTAAAATCATTGATAATATTTTTTACTATTTTATTATGAGTTACTTTTTGAATTATGAGAAATATACTAATAAAAAAGCAGAAATTTTACCAGCTGTAAAAAGTTAGATTTTCTTATTTTCTTAATTAAAGTTACCATCAGTTACAGCATCCACACTTTATCATTATAATCCTTGCTATTCAAGGTATGGTCTTTGGACTAGTGATAGAAGTATTAATTGGAAACTTTTTTAAAATTACTAACTTTGTTTGTTAATCTAGCCTGATAAATTCTAACTGTTTCTACACATGATTAGCATTTATGATTAATTTTGAAAGTACTTCTTTATCATTATCACCATCATAATCATCATCACCATCCCTCCAATTGGTACCTTAGAGCGTCTGTATGCTTTGAAAAGAGTTTATTTTTTGTTGGGTTTTTTTTTTTTTGTGTTTTGCATCAATTGTATCATTCAATACACTCCAAAGGGTATATAATTAATGTGTACCATTTATATGGTAAAATGCTATCTTACTCCTAAATGTCAATTATTTCAGTATTTTTAAAAACAAGCGGGTATCATCTATTTCCTGAATCACTGCTTCTCCAACTGAAAGTACATATAACATGGGGAGTTTGTTAAAATGCAGATATTGGTCAATATGTCTGGAATAGGCCTGAGATTCTGATCCACTATAATCAATTTGATATTTGTTACAAAACTGACCCACTGCAGAATAGAATTATTTCAGGGTTCAACCTATATAACTTCTAAATAGGTTGAAAACTTAGCACTGGACTAAACTAATCAAACTTGTTGAGAAATAATCCTCGTTGAGTTCATGAGTAAGTTCTGTCTCTGCTTCCATGATCACTTTATACATGAGTTTATTGAGAAAGTACTGACATGTCTATAAAAAATGGCATAATTATTGATAGTGTCTTTTGCATAGGATACAATAATTTATAATTTAGTTTAGATACCAGCATTCTCATTCTATGACAATTTTGAAAGATTCATCCACATACCTCTTCCTCTGATCATGTTGTTACTAATTCTCTAATCTTGTAATATTCAAATTCATATGATCACATGGCAAAATTACCATCCACTGTCCACAAGCATACACTAAATAGCTACACATCTAGCCCTTTTTATAGTCATGCTAAATGACAATGTGACATACTTCTTTAAGTTCTGCTTACTAGGATGATGCTCTCTGCTGTTATATTTAAGAACCATACCTGAAAGTGACTGTATTAATTTTGGCAATCTAATTCTGACTGGCACCAGAATACTGGGCAAACTCATATATGCTGGGCAAAATAATGGTCCCCAAATATGTCTGCATGCTAATATCTGGAACTTTGGAATATTTTGTTGTTACCTTGCTAAGGAGAATTAAAGTTCAGGTAGAATAATAGCTGTTAATCAGCTGTCTTTGAGGTTAATAAATATTCTAAGATTGTCCAAGTTGTCTCAACATAACCATAACAGTTCTTCGAAGAGACAGAATGAGGCAGCAAGGTCAGAGGAAGCAAGATTTGGAGATATTAGACTGCTCTTCTGGCTTTGAGGATGGAACAAGGGGCAGTGAGCCAAGGAATTTAGACAACCTCTGGCATCTGAAAAAGGCAAAGAAACACATTCTTGCCTACCTCCTCCAGAACAGATGCAGCCTTGCTGAACATCCTGATTTCTAGTCTAGTGACAACCATTTGGGTCTTCTGAATTCTAGAACTGTAAGATAATAAATTTGGGTTGTCTCAGGCCACTAAGCAATTAGAAACTAATATACCATCTTTATTCCCTTTGCTTACTGGTCATAGCAAACTTCCTAAGAGATTCAAGAATATATTGAGGGAGAAAGGCAATGAAGCATAAATGGTTGCTATAGAAATATGAGAAACCTGCTAATGCAATTTACTTGGGTTTTCATAACCATTCAGGTCTCATATCAAATATACCTTTCCTCTAAGATTGAGCACTACTATTTTCACTGAAATTTATGACTTTGTGGGTTATGAAAGATCCATTTAATAAAAAAGCAAATCAAGGGTACTGGTTACTTGTTATGCCATGGTTAATAATCAGATTCCACCAATGTCTAATAGCAAAACAAAATCTTTTCTCAAGGAATTATATATAACTGCAAAAGAAGGATGTATTTTCTTCAGCATACTCAGTTGTTCTGTTGAATTTCTCTTATTAGGACTTTTCAGAATTCCATATAACAAGTGACTTGCTCCTGCAGCAGAGCAGTAGAAAGAAGCCTAAGAGAAACCCCTGTACAACATTTGGACATTGTAAAGCCAGCCATTTTATCCAGCATCCTGGATCTGGACAATAAGTCCAGTTTTCCTCATCCTTAAGAAAGAGAATCTAGGAAATAGGGAGTAGATATGGTGGGTAAAGGGGGTCTCATAAAACTCCATTCCTATAAACCTACATATAGTACTATCCAATATACTGAGAGAAGGATTGCACAAGCCATTTACAAAGCTCATTATAGGTTTGTAAATTAAATTTATTTACCCTAGTAACATTTGTACATGATCACAATACAGTGAAATATGTCCAGTTAAAACTGAACATAATACAACAGAAATAAAATTTTAGCTGCATAGGCACAGAATAATATTTGTTCATCTTTAACAAAGAGCCTGCGCACCTAGTGACAGCTACAGACCACATCGGAGCCTCACTACTGTGCCACTGCACAGATGGTCCTCCACAGAGGACTTTGGTGGTCAGTGGTCACAGTCAGTCCTCGCAGCTGACTAGCTTAGCTAAATCCTGCCAATAGCAACCAAGGCTCAACTATAAGAGGTGGGTGTCCTCAGCCCACCCAAAGGGTTACCTTGAGTACCCAGCTTGGGTTATAGGGGAGCTTGTGCCATTGGACCCTATGAGACACCTACTACATTAAGCTAACTACCAAGACAGAGTCATAGCAGCTCTACCCAATACATAGAAACAAATACAGGGAGGCTTCCAAAATGAGAAGACAAAGAAACATGGCCCAAACGAAAGAACAGATCAAAATTCCAGAAAAAGAACTAAACATAATGGAGATAAGCAATCTCGCAGACGCAGAGTTCAAAACACTGGTTATAAGGATGCTCAAGGAACTTAGTGAAGACCTCAACAGCATAAAAATGTTATCAGAAATGAAATATAAACTAATTGAAATAAAGAACTATTTACAGGGAAACAACAGTAGAGTGGATGAAGCTGAGAATCAAATCAATGATTTGGAATATAATAAAGCAAAGAAATAATCAGAACAAGAAGAAGAATAAAGAATTCAAGAAAATGAGGATAGTGTTTAAGGATCCTCTGGGACAATTTTAAGTGTTTCAATGTTCACATCATAGGGGTACAAGAAGGAGAAGAGAAACAGCAAGATGATGGAAATCTATTTGAAAAAAATAATGAAATAAAACTTTCTTAATTTGGTGAAGGAAATAGACATGAGATTCCATGAAGAATAGAGAGTCCCGATTATGATGGATGAAAAGAGGCCCACTCTAAGACACATCGTAATCAAAATGTCAAAGGCTAGAGATAATCTTAGAAGCAGAAAGAGAAAAGCAGTTAGTTACCTACAGGGGAGTTCACATAAGACTGTCAGCTGACTTCTCAAAAGAAACTTTGCAGGCTAGTACAGGAAATTGAGTAACCAAAGAACTTATATATGCATGACACAGGGACATGAACAATGGTGTGGGGATAGCCTGAGGAGCTGAGGAATACTGAATGGAGGGAGGCAAAGGGTGAAAAATTGGGGCAGCTGTAATTAAGACAGCTATTATATAATCAATAACATATAATTAAAAAATAAAATTAGACAAAAAAATTTCAGTTTCTGCTTTTGAAATATATGCACAATAAAAAGAAATATACATATATTCTGGCTATCTAAACATTTCTCCAATTAGAATAACATTTTTAAAAACAAATGAGTTAGGTATTTTATAAACACAGCAAGTTTATATTAGAAAGCTAATCAAAATACTTTATACAAGTAGAGACTAAGTGGAAAAAGGAAGTAAAATTTTATAAACAATTTTGATAATTTCCTAGGATGCACTGTAGAGTTTTAAAAAAGAGTAAATTGTACTTTGGTGTCACCTGATATGGCTTTGAGTCTTACAGTGAGAGTGATAGGTTCTACATTGTGAGCATGTAAATATAATTTTACAAACATATGTACTGCTTTGAAATTAGACTCCTCTTGCTTTACCTAGGCATTCTGAGTGTACAGTGTATTGTCTATCTTTGAATAAATAACTTCGGTGTCAAGACTGCCTTTCTTAGATATTTACCACGACATGAAAAAAATGAAATAGCCTGAATAAATTATACATACTATTAATTATAAAGTATTTAATAATTGATAAATGTTGAATTTTTGCTTTTTCACCTATTATTAATTTGTTATATCCTTAACAAAAGCTTCAAATTATTATTTGCTTATTTATAAAAATATAAACCAAAGGTTCTTGAAAAACAGCATTTATTTCACAGCTCAGACATCTCTAACCTTGAAGCTCTATGGTTAGACAAAAATCTACGTTTTTCCCATAAAATAAAAGACATATTTTTCATTTTCATCAATAACTTCATAGATTTGGACACTTTGAGTATATTGGCTATCTCCCATGTGGTAAATGTTGACTATTCTCAATTAATGTCTGTCTCTATTTGATAACTATCAACTTCAGCTGTTCTACAGGATCATGGAGCATCATTCAGTGAGAAATCTCAAGCACAAAACTTCACAACCACTTTTGACACAGTCAATAATTCACAACACCTTCTCCATAAACTGCACAAATCTTTTCTCACATTTTAGTTGCATTTTTGAAATAATAAATAATATTTCTTAAAATAATAAAGCATAATATGGTAAAAATATTGATTTTCTTCCATCTTCAATATTAAGATGCCTACACAAAAGTTCAACAATTTTGGTATGTTATTTTTTATTGCATGCTGATATTACAGCTGTCACAGCACAGTCTAATAAAATTGTGTCCGAGGAAGTTAATGACAACTAAGCACTACTAGAGACATCTTACAGAAGAACCTAATGAA
Organism: Anoura caudifer; assembly: GCA_004027475.1. Lineage (NCBI taxonomy): Eukaryota > Metazoa > Chordata > Mammalia > Chiroptera > Phyllostomidae > Anoura > Anoura caudifer. The sequence goes on along the minus strand of PVKU01011707.1, from coordinate 23,397 downwards.
CATTTTGGCCAATCCAATATCTGGTTGACAAAGTACGAATAATAATAACGATTAGATTCTTTAAAAGTTTAAATAAAGCGTTTAGACCAGTGTGGCTCAGTTGGATGGGCATTGTCCACAAAGTGAAAGCCACTGGTTGGATTCTTGGTCAGGGCGTATGCCTAGGTAGCAGGTTTGGTTCCTGGTTGGGACACGTACAACAGGCAACTGCTTGATGTTTCTCTCACATATCATTCTTTCTTTTCCTCTCTTTCTCCTTCCCTTCTCCTCTTTCTAAAGATAAATAAATAAAATATTCTTTTAAATTTTAAATAAAGAACAATTTTTTAAATTCTAAAAATTTTCTGTAACTGAAAAGAGATTAACTACTCTAATTTAAAGAAAAATTTAGCAGACTGCAACACTATAAAAAAACATTTTTGCAAATAACTATCAATAACTTAACTATATTAGTTTAATTAATAGTTTAATGTAATACATAGCCATAGTATAGAGAATGGTGGAATTCAATGAAAAATATAAACAACAACAACAAAAAGAAAGAATAGTAACTCTCTGGTTTAGGGAGAGAATATAAAACAATGAAGAGGTGATGTTAAAGATAAAACTGCCACTGTTGAGTGTCATCCTCAAAACAAAAGGTCACCAGTTTGATTCCTGGTCAGGGCACATGTCTGGGTTATGGGCTTGGCCCTAGTCCGCGCATGTGGAAAGCAACCAGTTGAAGTTTCTCTCTTGCATTGATGTTTCTCTCTATCCTTCTTCTTCTTTTACGCTCTTCAAAATAAAACATAAATTTATCAATTAACTTAAGAAAAGATACAACCAAAAGTTTTAATTAACATTTTCTTGCTATTCCTATACAGGAGATTTTGGCAAACAATAGTCTTATATAGCTGACAGCAGGCTGGATATGAAGCAATTACAACTCAAAGTAACTACAGTTAAATCTCTTCAAATTTGAGACAGCAGATAAGTACACAGCAATTTAGATGTAATTAATATCAAAGAAGACATCAAAAGAGATAATGAATATGTGATGATGTGCTCCACATTAATAATCATAAGAATGCAAAATGTAACCAGGAGGCACCACTAAACCCCCACCAAAACACTAATTTGAAAGAATACATGTACCCCTATATTAATTGTAGTATTACTTAGAATAGCCAAAATCTGGAAACAGCCTCAGTTCCCGTCATTAAATGAGTAGATAAAAAATTATGGTACATTTATACAGTGGAATACTACTCAGCAGTAAAAAAAATAAATAAATTAATAAAATAAAATAAAAGAAAAGAAAAAGAAAAAAGGTATCTTACCTTTTGTGACAGCATGGATAGATTTGGAGGTTGTTTTAAGCCAGTAAGGAAAATACAAATAACATGATATCACTTATTTAAGTGGAATCTAATGAACAAAATAAACTAATGAACAAAACAGATACAAAAGCATGCATGGAACAGACAGCTGTCTGAGGGGAGGGGCTGTGCGGAGCTGGATGAAAGAAGGTGAAGGGGTTAACCAAAGAACATATACGCATCAACAATGGACACAGACAACAGTGTGGCGATAGCCACAGGAAAAGGGAGGTGGGGGTAAGCAGAGGTAGGCAAAGGGACAGGAGTGAGAGAAACAGGGACACGAAGAAACTTTGCCTGGGGACATGGATGCACCATGCAATATGTGGATGATGTTTTGTTGAGTTGTGCATTTGAAACGTATGGTTTTGTGAACCAATGTCATCCCAGTAAATTCAATAAAAAAATAGTAAAGTAAAAGGATAGTACAAAGTTTTGGAGAAGTTTTGGATTACCTGGAATGCTCATACATGACTAGAAGTATAAAAATTATATAATCACTTTAGAAAACTTTGTCAATAAAGTTAGGCATATACACACACTTCTCAGCAGTTTCTTTCTTAGAAATATACTTCTACAGTATTAGTTTGCCAGGTAGGGCTGCCAAAAATAAAATACCACAGACTAAGCTTAAAAGACATAAAAATTTATTTTCTCACAGTAATAGAGCCTAGAAATCCAATATTACTAATAGAGTTTATTTTTAATAGAGGTTTATTAGAGGGTTTTTTTTTTTTTTTTTTTTGGTTTGTTTTTTCCTGAAACTCATGAGGATGGATCGCTCATCTTGACTTGTACGGCCATCTTCTTACCATGTCTTCTCTTTGTTTTCCCTCTTTCTGTGTCTTTGTCCATATTTCCTCTTCTTATAAGTACATTAGCTAGATTAGGACTCACCCATATGACCTTATTTTAACCAAATAATCTCTGTAAAGACCGTATCTCCAAATATTCACATTCTAAGGTTCTAAAGGTTATTATTTCAATACATGAATTTTGGGGGATGGGAAAAATAATTCAGGCCATAGCAATACTCAACAAAAATGCATATATATATATATATATATATATATATAATCATTCAGAATGGTATTATCACATATCCAAAATATGATATACATAAATAAGCATAGCAAACAGAATGAATAAGTAAATTTTGATGCAATTACACAATGAACTACAGCATTTAGAACATATAGGTAACTCTCACAAACACAAAGAGGCAGATATAAAAGAACACACACCATATTATCTCATTTACGTAAAGTACAAGAATAAGTAAAACTGATCTATAATGTTAGAACTCAGGATAGGAATTATTTCTGGTTGTGGTGATGGGGGAAGAGATTGGGACTGGAGGTATCATTGGGGCACTTTTGAGATGTCAGCAATATGCTCATGTTTTGTTGTTTTATTCTAGGTATGTACAGTTTGTGAAAATATAATAGGGGGTTCACTTAACAATCCTGGGCATTATTGAACACATTTTATATTATAAAATTAAAAAAAGAAATAAAACCACTGGCTGACTGAAACCACTGTTGTTGATTGTATCAATAGGACATACTATTTTTGAAATATTTTAGGGAAGATTAAGGTACTGAACTCCTAGTTTCTCCCCTTTACCAATTTTTTATAGTAATTGCTTTGGAAGCTCTCATTCAACCTTAGAATTCCGTCTTCTTATTAATATAGGGATTTAATTGTTAAATTGAAATAGAAATTAACTTTAAATATTTGACTGAATGTAGGATAAGTTTTCCTACTGTGAAGATAACAATCCATTTACTAGTTTATGTCACTAAAATATTTGTTTTTCATAAAATTAAGGTTAATTACAGGATAATCTTTTTGATATTAATTTTGACAGACTGTTTGTATACGCTTCCAGGCAAAATTTATTTATGCAAACATAATTAAGATGGCAAATATTTTTAATATTATCATTTAATCTTAAGTAAAGGATGTCCACTGATTGATAATATTGAAACTCAGGAAATATTTTTTTTTCTAATAATGTATATTCTTAGGTGATAGGAAACCTTGGAACTTTTCCCAAAAACACATGAAAGAAAGACAAATGTTAATTAAATATGGCTCAGAACCATCCCTAAGGCCAGATAAAAAGAAAAACATGCAGTGAGTTGCCAAGGATTATTAGCGCCACTGAAAGAGGAATAATGGTAATTTGAAGTCAATGATTGGCATAATTAAATCAACTGAAAATAATGGTGGGTTGTTGGGTAGGGTCAGGGAATTAGAACATTTACAATCAGCCAAATCCCAAGGAAAATGAAACAAAATGTAAACTATATGAGTGTGCAAGCAAATATCAAAGCCTTCAAGTATACATATTGAGTGATTTCTGCAGCAAAGAAGATATCGGAAATTATTACTTTTGGGGTGCCTTATGTGTTACACACAAAACAAAATAAAATGGCTATATCGAGAATTTTGCTTTCAGTGCCCATTCAGTTATATTTTAGATCAAAACCTGCTGTAAAAGCCATACCTGTGTCAGAAAACAAGAAAAAGTAATAGGAAGAACAATAAACTGAAGTCACCCTTAAGCAGCAGTTGCCTGATATTGCTAAACTTGCCTTCCAGAAATATACATAAAATAAAATTTATGTTGGATCCATCAAGATTATTGTGTTTGAGACAAGTGGAAAGAAGAAAGTGAAATATATTTAATAGCTTTCTTGTTCTAAATGCAAGCAGAGGTTTAAGAGTTTTACACCTTTTTTGAGTGGTCGTGCAGTAACCTTTTCAAACTTTATGACAAACAGCTTCACAGTTAGGCAATAATGTTGCCATGTGAAAAATGCTGATACACTTAAAAAACAAAACCTATTTCTCATATTTTGAATCCTAATTTTTTCTTACCTTTTAACTTTAGTTTACAGTTTACATGTTAAAGCAGTTTTTACAAGGGATAAAATATAAGTATAAATACTTACAGTGGTTTAAAAACTACACACACTATTAAGATATTTGAGATGAGGAAAAGGACTTATAGTCTGACAGATGTACATATTAAAACATCTTTCATTTATTTTATTCTTGAAGCACACCATTTGTCCTTGGAAAGATCATTTAAGCTTTCTAACATAATTTTACCACTATGCATTAGCTCCATGTTACTAATAAGCAACTTAGAAATGATATGAAGAATAAATACTGAAGGATACAAAAGTCAGTGGAAAAAATTTGTTGTTGTTGAGTAACAGTCATAATACTAAAGGGTTGTTTCAACAATGACTTCAACTCAGACCAATTCAAACTTTAGCTTCACTTGTGACGTACTAAGACATTAAACTTATTTGATGTTTCTCTTAAAGATAAATGAATAAATATCTCATTAGTAACTTAATTTCTCTTACTGTCAGTAGCGAAGGTTATTAAAAATAGCTTTTACTACATCATGAGAAAAAATACACTCATTATACTCTGTTCATTACTTCCGGTGCTCAGCCTTATTACTTAATAGCTGGTGGGTCACATGCAGATTCCATTGTCCTGAAGAGGCTGTACAGGATCCAAATGACCATTGGCACATGCTCATCATCTGTTATAGTGCTGAAGTGAATGGTAGTCTGTAGCACTGGGTAACTATTTACTGGTGCAGTGTATTACATTACCTTTGCTTCAAAAGTGATTGATTAGAATGTAGAAAGTCATGAAAAATATTTTAAGGGACAATTGAAAAAATACTTTCTCCTATATATGAATGTATGTATCCCCTCATTTACTGTTAACAAACATTTACTAAGCACTTTCAAAATGTCATCCCTCTTTATGTCTGACGCTTAGACTCACTGGCACATATATTGGTCAAATATCCTTCTGTTCAGTTCTACACCCTAACTAAAGAAGACATGAATAAAAGAAATTACATAGTACATTGGCTGTTGATCAATGTTATAATTTAAAGAAAGGTAGAGAATTTAAAGGGGAACAGGGCATGCAAGGGGAAAGTTGCCATTTTAAACAAGATAGTCACAAGATAGTGGCAGCGTATCTTTGAGCTGACTTGATGTTACCAATGCAGAGACCAGAGAAACATTCTGTTGTGTAAGAGTGAATAAGCAATACAAATATTCTAAATTAATAGCATACCTGTTGTATTCCAGGTAAAGCAAACTAGTGCAGCTGGAACAGGGGGCGTGGCAGAAAATGAAGTGTTTGGGTAATAGGGGCTTGTCTGTGAAGGACCTGGTAAGACATTGTGATAGATAATTTTGTGTCTGTTTGACTGGGCGTTGAGGTGTCCAGATATTTGGTTAACATTATTTCTGGTTATATCTGTGAAGGTATTTCCAAATGAAAGCAAATCACCTTCCCCAGTGTGGATGAGGATCATCTTATCTGGTGAATGTCTAAATAGAAAAAAAAAATGCAAAGGAAAGGAGAATTCTTTCTCTCTGCCTGACTGAGTGGAGATATCAGTTTTCTGCTCTCAGCCTGGAACTTAGTTGTAATATTAGCTCTCTGGTTCTCAGACCTTCTTCAAACAAGAACTAGAACTTCACCCCAGTTTCTTGGGTCTCCAAGATGGCACATCTTCCACATGGCAGATTATAGTATTTTTCGGCCTCTATAATCACAAGAGCCAATTTCTTATAAGATTACATATATGTATATATAATCATATAATTCATATAAGATATATCATATCATATATATATATATATATATATTACTAGTTCTGTTTCTCTGAGGAACCCTAACACAGGCATTGAAAGAACTTCAACTTTCATTCTCAGAAAAATGGGAAACCACTGCAGATTTAGGAGCCATCATAAATCTTTGACTTTAGTTGTTTTTTAGAGAATAAATAATAGAAAAGCAATGGACCAATTGATGCTACATATGATAATAGCTTGGTACAAGGAGATACTAGCAGAGATGGTGAGAAGTGGTTGGTTTCTTGACATATCATAGATGAAAGAACTTCCTCCTACAGTGGATATGAGCTGTGACAGAAATTCAGTGGTCAAAAATCACACCATGTTTTTGACATCAGTAATTGGAAGGATGCAATTGCTATTATCTCAGATGGAAAGACTGTGGTTTTAGCAACCCCACACTAAAATCTCTCAAATTTTCATGAGTTTTTCAGAGTGACATGATTCCAATGAAGAAAAGGGACTTTGAAATATCACGAGACTTCGAAGTAATGCCATAGTACCAAGGTATTTATTTTTATTTCTATACAAATTATTTTATTGCAAAGAAAAATTTAAAAAATTGAAGAAAGATAAAGTAGATGAGCAAGATGTAAACATTTTAGGAAACTTCAATGATGCATTTAGGGAAATCAGACCTAAACCTTCCCTTACCAATTATGAAAACACTGCATGTGTTATTAGGCCATGTTAGTTTGCAGAATAAGCAGAAAATAAGGTAGTGCAATTCTACCACAACAAGCATAAAACAAATAGTTTTTGGAAGAGTGATTTCAAATTACTTTGTAGAACCCCAGGTTTCTGAGAGATCAAGGAGTGCCAGTGAGAAAATCAGGCAGAATGTAACTTCACTTTTATTTTTTTAATATATTAACATTCTGTAATTGAATTTATATACAAAAAAGGTAATTTCTGTCCTTTCTTTAACTCTAAAAATCACTGTGACAGATGAAGATCTTTTACTCCTCCACTGAAAAATGTGATCTTACTTATTTTCTCTGATATTATCATAGATTTTGAATTGAAAATAAAGAGGAATAAAACAGTGTTGATAACAGGAAATGTTTGCATGGATGTGAAATATGCATGATGCTATATTTGACTACTTTTGTTATGGAGGATACCTAAAACCCAGCAATAATTATGTTTCTCTTCTTACAGAAAAAATAACAATTGTGCGTCAATATTGTGAAATATAATTGTCATTGTTTTGGTTTTAACTTACTTATAAAGTATTTGAATTTGAAATTTCCCAACTAAGAACCTTGAAATACTTCTTCTAAGTACACATGGTATTTGCTTCATAGGAACCTTTAGTATTATTACAGAAAATATAAGTGTCTGTACTCATCCATGTCCAATTACCTCACATACATTTATTTGTTCATTTCACAAACCATGAGAAAACTTTTAATTTTTAAAAAAAGGTTTTCAAAGGAAAAAAGCTAATTTTGACTAAGTGTTGCAAAATAAAATATAAATAAAATTTAATTAATACTTAAAATTTCAAATTATATAAAACTCATTATTCACAGGGTTTCTTTTGAAACAAAGGCAAATAATCACCTGAAATAGAATAGCTCCATAAAATGTTACTTGTATATTCTGATCTGGTGACTTCATTCAAATGAAAGACTAAAAAATCATATGTTCTTAGCAGCATTATTTACAATAGCCAAGTGCTAGAAACAGCTTAAAAGCCCATCGATAAATGAGTGGATCAAAAAACTGTGGTTCATTTACACAATGGAATACTACACAGCAGAAAAAAAGAAGGAGCTCCTACCCTTCGCGACAGCATGGATGGAACTGGAGAGTGTTATGCTAAGTGAAATAAGTCAGGTGGTGAAAGACAAATACAACATGATCTCACCTGCAAGTGGAACTAATCAACAAAAGAAACCAACTAGCAAAAAAGAACCAGAGAAACAAAGGACGAAATAAAGGACAAACTGACAGGGAACAGAGGGGAGAGGGGAAGGGGGTAACAGGGAAAGGATGGGGACATGTACAAAGGACCCATGGACAGGACAATGAAGAAGGGATATTCTTTGGGACCAAGGGTTGCATGGGGTAAAGGATAGCAAAAGGGGACAAAATGGGGACAATTCTAACTGAACAACAATAAAAACTAGCTTAAAAAAGATTAAGAAATCATAGATAAATTAATGAAAGTGTTCTATTGACTTGTATGAGAGGCAAAATAATTACTTGTTTCAGTTCAACTAATTTTCTTATTCTTAAATTTTTTGATTGTTGAAACTATTACAGATATCCCCCAAATCCTGCACAGACATTGTTGTCTGTGCCCATATATACATAAATGCATATATATATGCATTTATGCATATATGTGCCCATATATATGCATTTATGCATATATACATAAATGTTCTTTGGCTAATCTTTCCCACCCTGTTCCCCTCTGAGATCTGTCAATCCATTCCACATGTCTAGTCCTCTGGTTTTATTTTTTATTATGTGGAGCATGAGTGAGATTATATTGTATTTGTCTTCCTCTGACTGGCTTATTTCACTTAGCATAATAATTTCCAAGTCCATCTATGCTGTCATAAAGGGTAAGAGTTCCTTCTTTTTTACAGCCTTGTCGAAATCAATTGGCTAAATGTACCACAGCTTTTTATTGATGGGCACTTGGGCTGTTTCCAGACTTTGGCTGTTGTAAATATTGTGGCTACGAACAAAAGGGTGCATGTAGTTTTCTGATTAGTGTTTCGGGATTCTTAGGATATATTCCAAGCAGTAGGATCACTGGGTCACAAGGCAGTTTCATTTTTAATTTTTTGAGGAAACTCCATAATGTTTTCCGAAGTGACTGCACCAGTCTGCATTCCTGCCCAACTAAAATTTTAAATCAGCTGCAATAGCGTTATTCCCTTTGGAATGCATTACCATAGCCTCAATATATATTCTTTTATATTAGAAATATCTTTTTGTCTTATATAAAAACAAAAATACGTAGTTAACCATGTTATGTCAACAGTTGTACTTTATGTACTGGCTGTTTTGACAACCATAGTTATCTGCATAATTCTTTACATTGTAATGAAACTTTGCTTTCTGAAAATATTCATGGTTCTAATGTTTAATAGATACAAAATCTGAACTTATTTAAATTTTAATCACATCATAAATTGCTGTTTCACATATCACTGAAGTATTTAAGGTAATTCTCTAACGAATGACTTATTTAGTAAGTAAGAACAAAAGTTTTGCAATTATCTTCCATAAGCACACTGTACAAGTTATTAAATAAAAATAAAATGTTTTATAGGTGGTAATAAGAATTCTTTGGAAGGTTTTCACCTTTATAATTTCCTATTATCAATTATGTCTATGTCATTTATGGCAATAAATATTCATGTTATTTGATACAATAAGTTACAGTCGTGGACCATTTAACAAAGAGATTTCATCACAGAACATTGAAAAGTGCACTCACACAAACCCAGATGGTACAGCCTACTAAACAGCTAGGCTATATGGTGTGGCCTATTGTTCATAAGATACAAGCGTACACAGCATGTTGCTGTACAGAATACCAGAATAAATTAAGCACAAGAGAAAATGATGAAATCACACAACACCGGATGTATGAGGCTACTGCCAGCATAACAGGGCCTTCTGTTTCCAGCAAACATTTTTTTATAACTGAAAAGAGTACACTAAAATAATGATAAAAACTATAGTATAGTAAATATATGAACTAGTAATGAAGTCTTTTGCTATGATCAAGCACAACTAGAAGCAGGCAGGGTTTTTCACACTTCATCACAAACACATGAGTAATGTTTTACACTATGCATGTTAACATGGCACCAACAGATGTCACTAGGCAATAGGAATTTTTTGGTTCCGTTGTGATCGGAGAGCAGCACTGCTGTGAATGTGGTTAGCTGGGAACTGAAACATCACTTTGCAGTGTAACATTGTACTATGACTGTTCACCAATAAGTGTGTCTTAATAATGTTTTTCTTTTTATTTGTCCACACTGTAGCATTTTAAACTTTATAAAATTTATTTCAGCAGTACAATTACACATAAAACATTCACTTACAGTAAAATATTGCATAAAATATTATTAAAATACATATGTGCTCAATAACCTTTTCATGTGTGTTGAAATAACAAGAGTAATTAAATAACAAGAATAATTAAGATGGAACAACGAAATTCACCGTTCAGTATTAGCAGCTGTTATTGATTAAAGAGCAAACAGAATTTAAAGGATCTCCATTTAGAGGTGGGACTGAACAGTCAACTGCGTAAACTAAGAAATAAGGTGGACTAAAACATGTGGGTTAGCTAAGGGACAGGTATATTCAAGGACCTTTCCTTGCCTCCCTCGTTCACCTGTTTGGTATGGACACACATGTGGTCAGGTGAACCCATGACTTATAATTGTATTAAGAGTTTGAGCTTTATTTTAATATGTGGCAAGGACTTATGAGATTATTTTAGCGCATACATGTTTATAATGAGTAAAAAAAAGAAAAGAAAACGCACATTCTTTGAAGTAAGGCAAAAATGTTTTGTGCTCCTACTTTGGGGCAGTTAAGAGTGTATAATTTTCTAGGCCTCATCTGTAAACTGGTATGAAAATACCTTTCTTAGAGTATTGTTGTGAGAGTGAAATGACATAAATGTATGCAGATACCTGGCAAATAATGGGCACTTAAGAAGTACACAGTGCTTAGCAAGTAATATGCATTCAATATATGTTAATTTCCCTCTTCTACGAGATTTAGAAAAGAATATTTTGGTATGTTAGGAAGAATGAGTAATCAACTATATGACACTGAAAAAATTCAATAATTAAAACTCCAAAATAAAAAGAAAGAGTCGCAAGCCCAAATCTTTAAGAGAGTACCCTAGGGGTTCAGTGGAATGTTCAGAAAACTAGATATTTGATTAATTTTAACATGGAGAACTATTTTCCTATATATCATTTATGGGGTCAAGCAATGTTGCCAGAGTAAGTATAAAAGAAAATTTAACAACTTTATAAGAGGTTGCAGTAGAAAGAAGGATAATTTGCAGGATTGACAGAAAACTAATGCAGTGATATTGCTTTGGTGAGAGGCATAAATTGAGTTTACATTTCCGGATAGAAACTCCTTTCCCATGAACATAGAATTGACAACTTGGAAGTTGGGGGTGAGAAGAAGAGAGGGACTCTGAGAAATTCTACAAAGGCATTATCAGTGTGGGAACAGATTTAGATGAGGCAAAGATCACAGAGTAGCAGCTTTCAATCCTGGATGATAGAGAAAAGCCACAGTTGGAGAACTCTACTGGGACCCAAGAAGAGTGACAACCTCCAGCACACATGAAAGGAAGAAATGAAAGGTGTAGGACTTGCAAACCCAGTGTTTTATGTGGAATGAGGATTTGGAACCATGGGAGATATTCATTGAATTTTCTGTTATTCCCATGCTGTTTTAAAGGAGTGATAGAAGATAGTAAATTTTCAGTGATGCTTAGAGATAAACTGATACATAAAAGATTTAATACTTACTACCCTAAATATATAAAATATATTTTCCTGTTTTTCTGAAAGTAGTAAAAACTTGGGGACAGATCACCTGGATTAGAATCTTCACTTTGCCAATACCTTTCTTTTTCACATTACTTAACAGTTTTGTTTCTCACTTACTGTTTCTGTACAATGGAGGTAATAAGATAGTTATATTTTAAATAAATTATTATGTATGAGGCAGATATTAATACTCTGTAAATTTAGTGATCATTATCTTTATTATAATTGTAATTATTGTTTATCATATTATTATTCAAGTGAGAAGAGCATTTCATTTCAAATGCTAAGTATGCTCTTTGTTCCTGCACACTATTTATGATTAATAATTTATAGTTGGTCATTCCACAGATTCTTTTTTCTCATAAGGAAGGAAAATAATATTCAAGCATCACCCAACTTAAATGAGGATGTCTTATTCTTGAAATTACTATGTTATAATTATTTAAAGTATCTAAAATAGTGATATAAAACTAATATCATTAGGGTGATGAACTGCTGATTATTCATAATAATTGTAATTGAATACATATTACACTAACTGATTATCTTTTTAAAATGTAAGTAATTTTGCCTTTGTTAATAAGAACGATTTAGGTCATTTATGTGCAAATGATGCATTACTTATTTAAAAGAGAACACCACAGCTATTTAACGCTTCAGACATTAGGTCTTCATCCTAGATGAACACATACACATTCACAGAAACTCATACAATTCATACAAATGAAATTCACACATATAATTCTACCTGGATAGTAATTTATTAATAAATTTTAGTTTGTGTTATGTGCTGCTTTGGGGTGAAATAAAGTTATTACATAAGCAGTGACTATTTTCTGGATAAAATAGTGAAAGACCACAGAAAGTCAAATACAGTTATTCAAATAATGGTATCAACAAGCTTTCTAATTGTGAGTTACACAACCAGAAATGTTCTTTAGAATAAAAAGAATTTTAATTATATGAACATTTGGATATTTCAAACATACAGTTATTTTAAATTTAGAATATTTTTATTTTTTCCATACAATATGTTCATTTATATTGACTATCAATTAATTTAAGGTGTGAAGGAAGATCCAAAAATTAACCTACTTAGTCTTTGTTTTACTCAAATGTTCTATAAATATATAATATAATTTGACCATCCTTAATTATGGTAAAGTCTACATTATATCAGGCACTCATTATGTTTACTAATAACTGTCCATGAAGGTTTAGTAGTAGATAGTGGAATTCCCATAAACTGAAAATAAAAAGTAGATTCAAGAATATAATTTGTATTTTGTATACTAGTCTGTCTTTGCTATAGATAGAGTCACAGGTTACATATAGTAGAAACTGGCTAAAATTCACTCTATGATGAGACTGATGAATAGTGTCAATGGCTTTTCTTCTGGTGTTATTTTAGGTTCTTATAAGGAGTACAAATCATAGTACATAACATATGTTTCCACCTATTCTACGAGAGATGGAAATAATCATCATTTCCTTCTCACTCCCATATCTCTTTCTTTGTCATGTGACTATTTTTAAATTAAAGTTATTGGGATGACATTGGTTAAAAAATTATACAGGTTTCAATTGTATATTTATATGATGCATGGTCTGTGTACAGAATTGTGTGCCCACCATCCAAAGTCAAATATTTTTCCATTGTCAAGTATTTGTTCCCCTTTACCTCTTATTACCCCCTTTCCCTCTGGTAAGCACAATATTGTTGTCTGTGTCTATATATTTTTTCTTTCTTTCTTAGAGAACATCCTTATGCTCTTTTTAGTCAGCTGTAAAAAGTCTTTTCAAAGAAGTCCTTGACACCACCTTCTGGCTATTGCTGATAGAACTATAGGCGTTCATTTGTCCCAAATCAGATTACTGCCATTCATTCTCTTTCCTGTGAGAAGACTATACACAGTGACTGCACTCAGGCCATGTTGAGCATATGAACATAAAGGCAACACAGTGCCATGCAGTGGTTTTTTACCATGTGCTTCCCCCTCCCCCCTGCAAAAAAAAAAAAAAAAAAAGAACATGTGGCAGGATAAAGTAAGTTTTGGCTTCTGGAAGCTTTACTCTTCCTGGTTTTAGTTCCTGAAGAAATATTAAAATCATATTAATGCTTTGTTAGTTATAACCAAACAAATCTTTATAAGACACAAATACCTGTTTCATATAACCAATGATCCTCTATTAAAAAACTATGTATGCAATAGATAAGCAAATTAATATACAGAATAGTTTTAGAGTTGGGAGAAAGAATATGAAAGAGAAAGAATTATCCACCAAATGACCAAACAAACAATCTGGAATTGATAATGGCTAAAATCATCAGAAATAAGTGAAATTGCATAACTGTAAAATTTAGCTTTTTCAAGTATTCACTGAATTGTAAGTCCATTAGCCAACTCTGTGCTAGATGTCAATGGTGCTGCTTTGGCCATCAGTATGTTGGTGGGCTAATTTATTCAATTTTCTGAAAGATCAAACAATGAATAAAGGATCGAGTCTGAGAGATTATAGTTCTGATGTTTTAAAATAAACATTTTGTATATTTCCAAGTACAGATATCAAAAAATCAGTGAAATAAACTTAAGTTTAAAAGACTTAAACTTAAGTCTTGGATTGGGTATACTGTATTCTTTTTGGAAATTGTTATATGCACATATAATTTATCTAGGGAAAATGTGCAAATAGATAAGAAATTCCAGGTAACATCTTGAAGAACCTAAATACATAAACATGAAGTAGGTAGTAATGATAAAGACTGAGCAGAGGCTAGAGATATAAGGATAATATCTGAGGTGTTTGTACCATGGAACTGAAGAAAGTATAATTAAAAAGTAAGATAAAGTGACTGAGAAATCACAAAACTGAAAAACACTCATTGGACTGAAGGCATTGGCAAAATATGAAAACTGCTGTACGGTGAGTGAAAAAAGACAGCATCAGAATGGACTGAGTTGGTAGGAGGAATGTAAGCAGTGTAAATAGCTCTTTTGAAAGTTTGGAAGTAGTGTAGAGAATGAGTTAAGATGGCAATTTTAAAGAAGAGAGTCGGGTTTAAGAGGGTTTAAATTATTGTGACTTTTAAATATTTTTTTTATTGTTCAAGTGCAGTTGTCTCCACTTTCCCTTTATCACCCTCCCCTGCTCTATCTACCCCCACCTCCCACCCTCAATCCTACCCCCCTTTGGCTTTGTCCATGTGTCCTTTATACATGTTCCTTGATGACCCTTTCCCTTCCTTCCCCTCATTAGTCCCTTCACCCAATGTCTTTGATTACAGTTTGTTCTTTATTTCAATGTCTCTGGTTATATTTTGCTTGCTTGTTTGTTTTGTTGATTAGGTTCCATTTATAGGCGAGATCATATGGTATTTGTCTTTCATCACCTGACTTATTTCACTTAGCATAACACTCTCAAGTTCCATCCAAGCTGTTGCTAAGGGTAGGAGCTCCTTCTTTCTTTCTGCTGCATAGTATTCCATCATGTAAACGTACCATAGTTTTCTTATAAAATATTTTAAATAATAGAAATTTGGGGTGCTTAGGGCTAATTTTAAAAGATAGGAAAAATTTTGTAGAGCGGCAAGTGTGATAATAAAGAAGAGAAAATCAATAAAGTAAGGTTTCCTAGAAGACAGTCTATTATGTAACAGATCTTAAGAGGAAAGAAAGGCATTAGATGAAGAGAAAGACATGTTACCCTTAGAATAGGGTTGCCAGATTTAGCAAATAAAAATACATGGTTTCTAGTTAAATATCAATTTTAGATAAGCAATGAAATTTTAGTATAGGTATGTCTAATATAATATTTCGGTCATACTTATACTAAAATTTTACTTGTCATTTAACTTAAATTTGTATTTAACCAGACATGTTACAGCTTTCAGTCAACCTTACATTGGATCCAGGTAAGACATTCATCAACCATTTCTCTAGACCTTGAGTTTAAAAGACTTCTCCTTGGACTTCCTTTGGCCATGCTTGACAGCACAGAGTGAGGAGTCCTTGGAATCAAGTGGACATATGCATGTAGAGGCCATGACCAATCTTTCTAAAACCCAAGCCACTGGAATTCCAAAAAAACATGGATGAAAAGCTATTTACAAGGCTGCTTTGACCTCTTCCCCATTTTCCCCTAGAAGGGACACCAGTACCAGGGCACTCCAGCATGTACTGCCCTAAACCTGAGGTGCAGCCCAAGGATAGCTTCACTTAGATGAATGCGTCCATGTACAGTACAATAAATATGTTGTATGCATTCTAAGCTGCATTTTGTCTTGTCCATTGATTTAATCATTTCCTTATTTATGCAATAATTTATGATTTTATATTTTATTAAGGATGTTATAAATGCAAAGATAAATAAGTCATGGCTTCAGCTGTCCATTGGAAGTTGCACACACAAAACCATATAAATAATTTTAGTACCAGTAATATGTACCATAATGAAGGTTTTATAACTCTACATTTACTATGAAAATAGTTTATACTTCTTTTTAATAATGAAATTTTTATGCATATAAAAAGGCATAGACAATGATGTAACAAGTACTCTTTTAACTACCATTTTGAATTAGCAAATATTAATATTTTGTTATATTAGTTTCTGATCTTATGTTGTAATCAAATTAATTTATCCACTTGTCTAGTCACTAGAAATGGTAACCCTTATTATTCTCAAAAACATTTTGAAAATTTTCTTTTACATGTGTTATTGTTAAATATGGAAGAAGAACGAACTTCACAATTTAGCTAATTTCCTAGAGAACAACTGAGCCCAAGTGCAAGTAAAAATGACATTTTTGTGAAAGTTTAGTAGAAATTAAGATCGTATGACCAATTTTCTTTAGGTTGGTAATGACTCATTTATACCATCAGAAATTTCCAAGAATTAAATGGCTTCTTATGTACACTTCATCTTCTAAGAACTGCCTCATTTATTGTCCAATAATTAAACCCTCCCAGAATGACAGATACAATAAAATTATTTCTTCTCAGCAGACAATCCCTTTCCTCTACTTGAGAAGTGTTCTGCCTCCAATGAGCTTGACATATGACCTAAATAGTCAACAATAAAATATGTGCTTAAAATTTAGAATAACTCAATTTCTAATAGCACTCTTTTTGGTATATCACCATGTATCCTTCAGTAAACTATGAAATAAAAATTAATTCTTCATGCCCTATTCATTTTTTGTTCAGATTTTCTCATATCCTTACAGATATTTTCTGATACAAATACACATGATCCAGACACTCATATACCTGCATTCACTTATACTAAGATGGTAGAAAAATAAAAACAAAGGAATGCATTTAATTAAAAATATTCTCTAAATCAAAATAGTGGTGTAGTTTATTTTCCAAATAGGATGTTGAACTACTTAAATAGGAGCATCCTAACATTTCTTAGGTTAAACCACATGAAATTAAGATATTGACATTTTTCTTTATTTTTATGTAAATGTAATGGTTAATTTTATGTGTCAATTACTGGGACAAGGGTTACTCAGATCAAACATTATTTAGGGGTTTGTGGGTGAGGCTGTTTCTAGCCCAGATCAGACCTTAAATCAGTGGACTCAATAAAGTAGATTGTCTTTTCCAATGTGGTGGGCATCATTTAATCCATTGAGGGCCTGAATAAAACAAAAATTTGGAGGGGGAAGAAATTAATTCCTTTGCTTCTTGTGTGTGGAGGCACTCCATCTGCAGAGAGCACCCCCAGACTGCCTCAGAAGAGAATAAGTCTACCAAGCCATGATCTTATCGGGAAGGATAGGTGGCCAATCTGTCAGAGGACAAGGGCCTTGAACCTGTTCCTCAATGGGCTTTTATTGGGTTTAATTTGCATAGGAATACTGGGTGTATACATAAAGCTCATCAATCATTGTCAGGTAGTAATGATCAAACAACAGATAATATTCAAAGAACTATGACGGCTTATTCTGAGAATAAGCCAGATAGCCAAAGGGCCATAAAACTCTGGGAAACAAACTCATTTTATACTTGGATCATTAAAATTGAGGGTGTTCTTAGCAAAGCAGGTTTCACAGGATTTTATGTATTCTTTCTTAGGCCTGATTGTCCAGGGGAACCACCTGTTCCAGCACCATACCCACCTCCAGCATTGTTTTAGGCTTAAATCAGGTGGGGAAAGTCAGGCAGCCAAGAGATTAGGAGACTTCATACAGATAGAATGAGGGCTCAGGCTATGACAAAGCCAAGGGGCAAGGGTCCATCACCCCTTTTCTATAGTCTCCTAAGTCCTTCCCTGATGGCCCCTTTCGTGATCATACCTGTCTTAGGTCATCCCTCCCTTGAGGAATCATACCCGTCATTGGTTAACCAGTCATCCATCCACCTGGGGCCAAGTAGGGTGAAGTAAAGGGGGCAAAGACTGCACCTGTTCCAGGAAGACAAGTTTTGTCTCCTTAGTGGTTTATAGTCCCAAGGTCTTTTTACTCAGCCTTAGCCATGGGGGGTTACAGCTTCTGAAACCAGGCAGGGTGGTTCTCAACAGCTTCTTGTCATCTTACTTGAGTTAGAACATTGGTTTCCTCATGCTCTTTAACTAACTACTAAATCATTGGCTTCCCTTGTTCTCACATCTTTGGACTGAGACCGGAATTATACTATCTGTGTTCTTGGGTCTCCAGCTTAGAGGCGACAGATCTTGGGGCTTCTCAGACTCCATAATAATATGAGTGAATTCCTACTAATAAACCTGTTTCTATATTTATGTCTCATTTGTTCTATTTCCCTGGATAACCCTGACAAATACAATGGCCAAACAAGGATATTTTCATATGGTTTAATCTAAGAATTTAATTGCCTTATTATATTCAAGGATCTCTTGAGAACAAAGATTTGAAACATGGTTTAGTTCTGAAAAATAATAAGGAAGTCCCTGACCAGTGTGGTTCAGTTGGTTGAGTTGTTTGATTCCTGATCGGAGCATAAGCCTTGGTTGTAGATTTGGTCCCAGGTCAGTTGGGGAGTGTATAAGAGGCAACCAATGGATGTTTTTTTCTCACATCAATGTTTCTCTCCCATTCTTTCTCCTTCCCTCCTCCTTGCTAAATAAATAAATAAATAAATAAATAAATAAATAAATAAATAAATAAAATCTTTTAAAAATTAGGGAAGAAACTTACCTAGAATAAAAGCAATATGTACCACAACTTCAACCACATCCTCAGCAACATTCTGTTACAGGCAAATACAGGGTGGGGCAAAAGTAGGCTTACAGTTGTTCATATGGAAAATAATACAATAGTTAGTAAATAATAATACAACAATAAATTGTGTGTACTCACAACTGTAAACCTACTTTTGCCACACCTGTATTTATATCCAAATATATCCCAGTACATAATGACATAATATATCATAAAGATTATATATTAGATTTATAACATTATATAATGGATTTATAATAACATATAGTATATGATGCATAATGATGCATCATTTGCACATATTACACTACATTATATTATAAATCTATATGTAAAAGATTACATATAGCTCTGGTCTGTGTGGCTCAGTGGATTGTGCACCGACCTGCAAAACAAAGGCTGCTGGTTTGATTCTCGGTTTGGGCACATGCCTGGGGTGTGCAAAAGACAGCTGGTTAACATATTGATGTTTTTCTCCCTCTCTTTCTCCCTCCCTTCCCCTCTCTCTAAAAAAATGAATAAATAAAATCTTTAAGAAAATAAAATAAAAGATTATAGATATATGGTAACATTTAAAGCAAAATGAACATCCATGTCGACCAAAGTGAAATTGAACCACAATATCATAGAGGCTATAGCCATATGTCTACAAGATTTCTAGGACAAGTATTTAATTCCAAACTTACTGCGGAAAGCCAGAAAAATTGCATACATTAGAAAAAAGATATATCAGGCAAATACTATGTAAAATAAAGTTGATGTAATTACATTAACATATAAAAATGAATGAAATACAAAAGATGACAACAATAGCAAAGAGCAAACATGTTATCAATACTATAAGTTCATAAACATAAATAAGAATTCCTAATGTAAAGGCATTTAATATACTGATAGATATAGAGCAGAAATGATATAATCATACAGAAGAAATTAAACATTCATAACTGCTGTAGAAGCTTTCAACGTAATAGTCTCAGAGGCATTTGTGCTTCAAGAAGAAAAAATTTTGAAATAAATTTGAGACACATGGAACACATAACTAATAACTCCATAATAAAAGAGATGCCACAGCAAGCACAGGTTAACAAGATTAAAGGATAGTTTCCTTTTTTAATGTTTTTATTTTTTAATTTTTTTAAACATTTTATTTATTTATATTTAGAGTGGAAGGGAAGGAGAGAGGGAGAGAGGAAGAGAAATATCAATGTGTGGTTGCCTCTCCTGCATCCCCTGCTGTGAACTGGCCTGCAACCCAGGCATATGCCCTGACTGGGAATCAAAACACAATCCCTTGGTTCACAGGCCTGTGCTCAATCTACTGAGCTACACCAGCCAGGGCTAAAGGATAGATTTCTTTATTTCAAAAATTGTTTAGGCATACCTACGAAAAGAGTAAAAAGGATTACACAAGAAAAAGTCCAAACATCAACACAGAAAAACAAACTTAAAAATCATTAAATTAGAAAGTAAATAACTATGCAATTTTTCCAAAAGTATAGATAAAATGACCGATTTCTGAAGAAAAACATATTCTCAAATTGTTTAGTAAGGAAGAAATACATATGAGTAAAGAAAGGATCATAACAATTATAGAATGGTTATTAAATTGGGGGGGAAGGAAAACTCCCCCTCACTGTACCAAGAAAGACTCCAAGCTCAAATAATTGTACTCAAATTATATACAAATTCATAACATTAATCAATGGGCAAACATAGAAGTATATATGCCTAATTGTAAGGGGTGTTTTGAATAGTGTCCTCCAAAATCTCCTGTCCACCCACAAATTTAGAATATGACCTTATTTGGAAATAGGGTCTTTGCAGAAGAAATTAGTTAAGAATAAGTCATACTGATTTAGGATAGGTCCAAAATCCAAGAAATAGTGTCCAAATCCAAAAGAAGAAAGGTAGGAGATCTTCAGGCAGGATCAACACAAACACACAGATGCAGAGGAAAAGCTAGATGTTGATGGAGGCAGAAACTGGAGTGATGCATCTACAAGCCAAACAGCATGTAGGATGCAGGATGCAGGATTGCCAGAAACCACCAGAAGCTAGGAAGAAGAAAAAGAAGATATTTCCCTAGATCCTTCAGAGGGAACAAGTTTCTGCTAAAAGCTTGATTTCAGATTTTTAGCCTCCGGAACTGTGAGGGAATAAATTTCTATTGTTTTAAGCCACCTAGTTTGTGATAATATTTTATGGCAGCCAATAGAAACCAACACATGAGGGTAGCTTAGGTACAATTGTAAACCAAGGTAAGAAAAAAAATGAGAAAATTTTATTTTACTTTAATTTTATTTTTTATTAATTGAATTTGTTGGGGTGACACTGGTGAATAAAGTTATGTAGGTTTCAGATGTACAAATGCATAATACATCATCTTATATTGTACTGTGTGTTCACCACAACAAATCTCCTTCCATCACCATTTATTTCCCCCATATCTTGTTCTACTTCCCCTGACCCTCTTTCCCTTCTGGTAATCACTATACTGTTGTCTGTCTCTATGAGGGTTGTTTATCTAATTATTTTATTGTTGTTCAATTACAGTTGTCTGTAAAAAATGAGAAAATTTTAAGTTAGTCTCACTTATGATCATCAAATTAAAAACCTTTTCTAAATTATTCAAAAACTGAGTTCATTTTGTATTTAAACTCTTTATGACTAAATAGGAGTATGGCACAAACAATATAAACAATTATTATCCATCACAAAGACAGATTAAGAGACAAACTTGCAATGATTTTCTTAATAAATATGAAAATGGAATGCTAAAAACTTCAACATTTATTGCTGATTAAAAAAAGCAAATCCCTTAACAAAATAAGGCTAGAAGAGAAATATCTTAACTTCATAAGTCATATCTATCTAAAACTCTTAGAAAAACATCACACTCATAGACATTTATAGAAGCTTTAAAGACATTGTCAGTAATACCAGGAACAAACCAAGAAACCTCTCACATAATTATTATTCAAAGATGAGATACTATGGACATTGTCAGGTGTCTACAAAAGAAACAACAGATACATAGAATGGGAAAAATTGTCTTATTTATAAACAATAGGATTTAAAAGGAAACAAATTGTCTCACATTACTCTCTCAGGAAATCTAAGAGAATTTATTTGTTGTATTAATTAAAACATTAAGCAAGATTCCTGAGTGTGAGTTTAACGCACAAAATTCATATCTTTCATATAAGTAAGCCATGGAAAATGTAATTTTTTTAAGGATACTATTTATGATAATCAAGAACCAAACTTCCAGAGTTTATTAGAATAAATTAATGTGTAATAATCTATGGCTAATGTTAAAACGTATTATCCACAAACATAACACAAAACCTAAATATTGTGTTACATACTAGACCCATGCATATAAGAAAATACAATATTATAAAATGTAATAGATCTTTATGGCCTATGATGAAACTATTGTAATTTCAATTATGATCACCAGTATTTTCACAGAAATCAAGAAATTATTTTAAATTAATATGAAATTGCAAAAGAATGACTCTTAAAAAAAGATAGACAAACTATCCCTACCATATGTGATAATGTTTGTAAAACTATACAGATTAAAACATCATGGTTACTAGTGCAGAATTAGTCAAATAGTTCAATAGAATAAAGTTTCAAAATACAATATCTAGAAACAGGCATAAACACTTCTAGGAGTTGGATATATGATTCAAGTGGCAATATAAAATGTTAGCAAAAATATATATTTTTCATTATTTTCCCTTTTTATTGAATTTATTGGGGGTGATACGAGTTAACAAAACTATATTGGTTTCAGGTGTGTAATTCCACAACACATCATCTGTATACTGTATTGTGTTCACCAACCCGTCTCTTTCCATCACCATTTATTCCCCGCCATATACTCCTCCACATACCTCAACCCCCCTTTTCCTGGCAGTCACCACACTGCTGTCCTTGTCCATGAAAGTTTTTCTCTTTTTCTTTTATTTTTACTCAATCCCTCCACACTCAAGCCATCCAACCACCCTCCTTACCTGACAGCTGTCAGTCTGCTCTCTATGAGTCAGTCTGTATTTTGCTTGTTCATTAGATTCCATATATGAGTAAAGTCATATGGTATTTGTCTTTCTCTGACTCTTATTTCACTTAGCATAATGTTCTCCAGGTCCATCCATGCTGTCACAAAGGGTAAAATCTAATCATTTTTATGGACAAACATTATAAATGTACCACAGCTTTTTTTATCCACTTGTCTACTGATGAACACTTGGGCTGATTCCAAATCATGGCTATTGAAAATAATGCTGCAATGAACATAGGGGTTCATACATTCTTTCAAATTAGTGTTTTGGGTTTCTTCAGATAAATTTCCAGAAGTGGAATCATTGTGTCATATGGCAGTTCCATTTTTTATTTTTTTGAGGTAACTCCATACTGCTTTCCACAGTGGCTTCACCAAACTGCGTTCCCACCAATGGTGTGCAAGTGTTCCCTTCTGTCCACAACTTTGCCAACTTTGTTGTTTGTTGATTCATTGATGATAGCCATTCTGACAGGTGTGAGGTGATATCTCATTGTGGTTTTAATTTGCATTTCTAGGATTATTA
>PVKU01011706.1:0-41210 GCA_004027475.1 Anoura caudifer | reverse complement strand
AAATAGAGGAAGCAGTGAAGGCTATGCAAAGGGAAATAAAGGAAAGTATACAAGGAACCAACAGTGAAGGGAAGGAAACCAGGACTCAAATCAATGATTTAGAGCAGAAGGAAGAAATAAACATTCAATTAGAACAGAATGAAGAAACAAGAATTTTAGAAAGAAACAAGAATAAAGAAAAAATGAGAGGCTTAGGAGCTTCCAGAACAACTTTAAAAGTTCCAACATCTGAATCATAGGGGTGCCATAAGGAGAAGAGGAAGAGCAAGAAATTGAAAACTTATTTGAAAAAATAATGAAGGAGATTTCCCCAATCTGGCAAAGGAAGTCCAGGAAGCTCAGAGAGTCCCAAAGCAGTTGGACCCAAGGAAGCACACCAAGGCACATCATAATTACATTACTCAAGATTAAAGATAAGGAGAGAATCTTAAAAGCAGCAAGAGAAAAGGAGACAGTTAACTACAAAGGAGTTCCCATAAGACTATCAGCTGATTTCTCAAAAGAAACCTTACAGGCAAGAAAGGGCTGAAAAGAAGTATTCCAATTCATGAAAGGCAAGGGCCTACATCCAAGATTACTCTATTCAGCAAAGCTAATGCTTAGAATGGAAGGGCAGATAAAGTGCTTCCCCGACAAGATAAAGCTAAAGGATTTCATCATTACCAAGCCCTTATTATATGAAATGTTAAAGGGACTTACCTAAGTAAAGAAGAAGACAAAAAATATAAACAGTAAAATGATAACAAACTCACAACTATCAATAACTGAACCTAAAACAAAAAGAAAAACAAACTAAGGAAAAACTAGAACAGGAATAGAATCACAGAAATGGAGATGACATGGAGGGTTATCAGTGGGGAGGGGGAGGGAGAGAATGGGGGAAAAGGTACAGGGAATAAGAAGCATAAATGGTAGGTACAAAACAGATAGAGGGAGGTTATGAATAGTATAGGAAATGGAGAAGCCAAAGAATTTGTATGTATGACTCATGGACATAGACTAAGAGGGGGAATGCTGGTGGGAGGTGGGTGCTGTGTGGAGGGGAATAAAGAGGAGAAAAAAAATGAGACAGTCTGTAATAGCATAATCAATAAAATATATTTAAAAAATGGAAATACAAATACATGGAAGGTAAATAATATGTTACTAAAGAATGAATGGATTAACAATGAAATCAAGGGGAAAAAAGGTACCTAGAGACAAATGAAAGTGAAAACACAACAATCTGAAATCTGTGGGACACAGAAAAAGCATTTCTAAGAGACAAATGCATAGCAATATAAGCCTACCTCAATAAAGAAGAAAAATCTCAAATAAACTATCTAAACTTACACCCAATAGAACGAGAAAAAGAACAACAAACAAAGCAAAAAAGTGAGTAGAAGAAAGGAAGTTATAAAGATTGGAATGGAAATAAATGAAATAGAGTCTAAAAAACCCATACAAGTACAGCATGGGGAATATAGTCAGCAACATTGTGGTGACTATGTATGGTGCCAGATGGGTGTTTGGGATAACAGAGAGAGCACTTTGTAGGGTATAGATTGTCTGACCACTAAGCTGTATACCTGAAACTGGTACAAAATAGTATATTGGACGTAAATTGTAATTGAAAAAGATAATAAAAGTAAAACAATAAAATAAAATAATTTAAAAAACAATACAAAAGATCAATGATATCAAGAGCTGGTTCTTTGAAAAGATAAACAAGATTGATAAACCTTTAACCTGATTTCAAGAAAAAAAAAAAAGAGGATCCAAATAAATAAAACCATAAATGGAAAAAGAGAAGTGACAACTGACACCACAAAAATACAAGGATTATAAGAAAATACTATGAACAATTACATGCTGAAAATTGGAAAATCTAGAAGAAATGGTTAAATTCACAGAAACATACAATCTTCTAAGACTAAATAAAAAAGAAACAGAAAACCTGAACAGATTACTACAATGAAATTGAATCAGTACTCAAAAACTCCCCAAAAAACCAAATGCCTTCACAGGTGAATTTTACCAAACATTCTAAGGACAATTAACACCTACCCTTCTCAAACTATTCCAAAAATTTCAAGAGATGGGAAGGCTGCCAAGTTCATTTTATGAGGTCAGCACTATCCTGATTCCAAAGCCAGACAAAAACATTACAAAAAAAGAAAATTATAGACCAATATACCTAATGAACATGGATGCAAAAATCCTCAAATATTGACAACCCAAATTCAGCAATACATTAAAAAATCATACACCATGATCAAGAAGGATTTATTCTTAGGATGCAAGTAAGTTTGGTTCCATATTTGCAAATCAATTAATGTGATATACCACATAAATAAAATCATATGATCATATCAATAGATGCAGAAAAAGCATTTGACAAATTCCAGCATCCATTTATAACAAAAACTGTCAGCAAAGTGGGAATAGAGGGATCATACCTCAACACAATAAAGGCATGTATGACAAACCCACAGCTAACATTGTACTTAATAGGGAAAAGGTAAAAACATCTTCCTTAAGATCAGGAACAATCTTTTTCACATCAGAGTTGCCACCAGAACACAGGTGTTATGGAAACCACCGTTAAGTCCAAGCCAAAATGGGAAAAGACTGTAGACTTGCCTTCAGGTTTAATGTACCCTGTTACTCCGGACACTGACCTTCTGAGGTATGCTTGGATTTTCTTGTAACTACTTTCTTGCCTTGATTAATACTGTTTTTCCTTGTTTAGTCACAATTTTTGTTGAGTGCTGGCTCTCCCAAAATATGACCCAAACAACTCACTGAGAAGACAAAGCTGAGTTTATTCTCACCATGGTGAAGAGTAGCACTCAACATCTCAGCATCTCAACATCTTAGATGGAGATGGAAGACAAAGCTGGAAGATTTATGAGAGCTTTGAAGTCTAGTTTAATCCTGGACTTCCAATACAGAATCTTGATTAGAATTGGAAAAATTTCCATGTTATATATCATCCTGTAATGGAGCGGACAGAATGCAAATTAGTGGACACACTTGCAGCTACCACAAGCATGTAACTTAGGCTTCAGTGAATATAATCACAAACAAGTGCTTGTGAGGATGTGGAGAAAGGGGAACTCTTCTGCACTGTTGGTGGGAATGTAGATTGGTGCAGCCACTGTGGAAAGCAGTATGGAGATACCTCAAAAATTAAAAATGAATCTGCCTTTTGACCCAGCAATCCCACTTCTGGGAATATATCTGAAGGAACTCAAAACACTAATTAGAAAGAACATAAGCACCCCTATGTTCATTGCAGCATTATTTACAATAACCAAGGTATAGAAGCTGCTCAAGTGTCCATCAGTAGATGAGCAGATAAAACAACTATGGGACATTTACACAACAGAATACTACTTAGCTGTAAAAAAGAAGAAAATTTTACCCTTTGCAACAACATGGATGGACCTGGAGTACATTATGCTAAGTAAAATAAGCCAGTTAGAAAAAGACAAGTACTATATGATTTCACTCATATGTGGAATCTAATGAACAAACTGAACTAAAAAGCACAACAGAGACAGATTCATAGCTAGAGATTAGGATGACAGCTAAGGTGGGGGAAGGGTAGGTGTTGGAGGGATTAAGCAAAAAGGAAAAAGGACTCATGGACATGGCCAACAGTGTGGTGATTGTTGGGGGGAGAGGAAGGTATAAGGGGACTAAATGGTAATGGAAAAAAATACAATAAAACTTTGTTCAGTTCAAACAAACAAACAAACAAACAAACAAACAAAAAAGACCCTATTAACATCTTGAAAAAAAGAACAAAGTTGGAGGTATCATGTTACCTGATATCAAACTATACTACAAGGCTATAATTATCAATACAGTATGATACCGGCATAAAAAGAGACACATAGATGAATAGAACAGAATAGAGAGCTAAGAACTAAGCCTATAGACTATATGGTCAATTAATATATGACAAGGGAGGCAAGAACATACAATGGGGTAAAGACAGTCTATTCAATAAATGGTGTTGGAAAAATTGTACAGATTGATACAAAAAATAAAACTAGATCACCTTGTTACATCATATAAAGGAATAAATTGAAAATGGATGAAAAACTTAAATGTAAGACTTGAAACCATAAAATTCATGGGAGAAGTCATAGGCAGTAAACTGAAATTTCTCTAAGTAATATTTTTTCTGATATATCTCCTTAGGCAAGGGAAACAAAACAAAAACAAAAAAAATAAATGGGACTACATCAAACTATAAAGTTTTTACATAGCAAAGGAAACCATCAACAAAACAAAAAGACAACCTACTGAATGAGAGAAAATATTAGCCAATAATACATCCAATAATATGTTAATATCCAAAATTTATAAAGAATTCATACAGCTAAATACCCCAAAATGCCAAACAATCCGGTTAAAAAATGGGCAGAGGACCTGAATAGACATTTCTCCAAAAAGGACATACAGATGGCTACTAGACATATGAAAAGATGCTCAAGGTCATTAATCATCAGAGAAATGAAAATGAAAACCACAATGAGATACCACCTCACACCTGTCAGAATGGCTATCATCAATAAATCAACAAACAATGAGTGCTGGTGAGGATGTGGAGAAAAAGAACTTTTGTGTGCATACTGTTGGTGGGAACGCAGATTGGTGCAGCCACTATGGAAAACAGCATGGAGGGTCTGTAAGAAATTAAAAATAAAACTACCTTATGATCTAGCAAGTCTACTTCTAGGTAATATATCTGAAGAAATCTGAATCACTAATTTGAAAAAATATATGCACCTTTATGTCCATTGCAGTATTATTTATAATAGCTAAGATAATGGGAGCCACCCAAGTGCCCATCAATAGATAATTTGATAAAGAAGAGGTGGTACATTTATTAAGTGAAATATTAGTATGCCATAAAAGAATAAAATCTTTTGATTTTATTTATTTATCTTCAGAGAGAGGGGAAGGGAGGGAGAAAGAGAGAGAGAGAAACATCAATGTGTAGTTGCCTTTCACATGCCCCCCCAGTTGGGGACCTGGCCTGCAACCCAGGCATATGCCCTGACTGGGAATCAAACTGGCGACTCTTTGGTTAAGCAGGCTGGTGCTCAATTCACTGAGCCACACAGCCAGGGCAAAAGAACATAATCTTACCATTTGCGACAATGTAGATGAACCTAGAGGGTATTATGTGAAGTGAAATAAATCAGACAGAGAAAGACTAATACCATATGATTTCACTTATCTATGGAATCTAAAGAACAAAATAAACTAACAAACAAAACAGAAACAGGTTCACAGATACTGGGAACAAACTGATGGTTTGTTGCCAGATTGGGTGCGGCTTGGGGGCTGGGTGAAAAAAGAAAAGGGATTAAAAAGTACAAGTTAGTAGCTACAAAATAGTCATGGGGATGTAAACTACAGCATAGACAATATTGGCAATAATATTGTAATAACTATG
Organism: Anoura caudifer; assembly: GCA_004027475.1. Lineage (NCBI taxonomy): Eukaryota > Metazoa > Chordata > Mammalia > Chiroptera > Phyllostomidae > Anoura > Anoura caudifer. The sequence continues at coordinate 35,755 of PVKU01011706.1, read as the reverse complement.
TATGGTGTTAGGTAGTTACTAGAAGTATTAGGGAGATTGCTTGTAAATTATATTTGTCTAACCATTATGCTGTAAACCTGAAACTAATATAAAATAATATTGAATGTCAACTGTAATTGAAAAACAAAATATAGTATAAACAGAAAACTAGCAGGAACCTAGACTGGAGAGCTTTAAAAAGTTAGAAGGAGGTAACATTTGAGTTGGAACTTGAAGGTGGAATATACTAAGCAGAAAAGTGTTCAGAGGTAGGGGGAACATGTACATTTTAGGAAACAAGATGTGCCAACATATGGTTATTAAAGAGTACAGTGTGTTAGAGAGATGGTGAGTTCACCAAGGCTAGACTATGTACAGAGTGGGGAGAGATGATGTTGGGGCAATTATAAAATGCAGCGGGAATAAGAACAGTGTGTTTGAGGGTAGCTGACCTGACTGCAATTCTGGCTCCTCCACGTAGTAACTAGGTAACTCTGATCAAACTTTGTATGGTCTATGATCCTTAGTTTCCTTAACTACCAATGGAGACCTAATAGTATCTACTTCATGGGGTTATGTGGAATTAAAATGACAATGCATATAAAGTACTTTGTCCAGGGCTTGGCATATATCAAGTGCTCAAAAAGCCTTTTCTATTATTACTAGGTAAACTGGGGGCCAATTACTAAATACCTTGAATGCTATGCTAAGGCAGTGGAGGGTAAATTGGAATGGGGAAAACCTAATGCTAGAAGACTCAGAGTTTTCTCTAACAACCCAGGCAGGGATGGTGATTGGAAATAAGGGAGTGACAGTGGAGACACAAAGAACTGGTTGGCTTCGGAACTCATCTTGGGTATTGAAATGCCAAGATTTGGTGGCTAACCGAATGTGAGGAAATTCTGAAAAGCTGGGTGAAAAGTGACTATGAGGAAGAGCAGTTTTAGGTGGTAGCTGAAGCTGAAGGCTCTAAGTACCTCCAAGTCCAAGGCCTGTTTGAGGAAAGTGGTCTTAAGTAATTCTTTTGTGCATTATATTGATATGGCTTTTCCCACAAGCATTGTTAAGTGACAACCTGCTGCTTTTTGAATGCTTCAGGGAGTTGGACTAAAATAGACTACTGGTCTTGCAAATTAGGAGGTTGAATGGAGATGGTGAAAACAGAGTAGGCAGATTGTAACGGATTAAGGAGTAAACAGGAACTGCAGATCATGTGCAGACAATTCTTACAAGAAATGCCAGCACTGAAGGGAAGAAGCAAGGAAGCGATAGCTCAAGAGGAAATGTGGAGGGTTCTGTGTATTGGTTTACTGAACACACGTGCTCTTCCAGTGTACAAAAGCTGGAAACCTAAAAAGACCACATGTCCCACATACTCTTGTAGTTGGGGCTCAGATGTCATTTACGTTTTGCCAATCAGATGCACTAGAATATCACTTGGATTCTGAAGCCGGTAGGGGTTAAGACAAGATGCATCCATACGGGGCTGCTGACACTAGCAGAGATATTGTGCTTCTTGAATGGGCAGCTTCTGTGGCAGTTTCCTAGCTGTAGAAGTAGTAGCAGGTCCCTGAGCAGTCTTTGGGAGTTATTTTTGGAAATTCAGTGTAGCGTTTGTTTCCTCAAGCCTTCCCAACAATTCTGTGATCATATAATATCCCATAACACTCTCCTTCCTGCTGAGACAAGCTAAAATGGATTGTTTTCTGCAAATGAGCCCTCACTGTTACGAGCAACAGGGTATGTGGTTTTTATTTTATTTAAAATTTACCCATTTTTAATTTTTTTAAAAGATTTATTTTTAGCAAGGGGAAAGGAGGGAGAAAGAGAGGGAGGGAAACATCGATGTGTGAGAGATACATCAATGTACCCAGATATATCAGTACATTGATCTGTTGCCTCTTGCATGCCTCCAGTGGAAACCTGGCCTGCAACAGAGGCATGTGACTTGACTGGAAATTGAACTGGATCTCTTTGTTCATAGGGCAGCACTCAATCCACTGAGCCACACCAGACAGGACTGGTTGGTTTTTTTAAAGAATGAATGTAACCTTAGCATTTTTGTAGTTTAAAGAGTTAAATGTTGAAGAGGATAACCTATTTATTAATGAAAATATAACTCAAAGAAAAATGTTAATGGAAGAGAAATAGAATTAAGGTAAAGAGAAAAGAAGGAATAAGTTATGGAAGATACTGGAGGATAGGAGAAGTTGGGTGTGACAGCCAGCCACCAAGTTGATCCTTGCCCCCTGATATTCATGCTCCTGTGAAGTCCCCTTCCACAATGAAAAGGAGCACCAGCGTAACCAAAAACATATTGCGGAAATAACGGAATGTGATTTTTAAAAAATATTTTAGTGAGAGAGAAAGGGAGGGAGAAGGAGGGAGAGAAACATCAATGTGACAGAGAAGTATGGATTGATTGTCTTCCGTACAGGCCCTGACCAGGGACTGAACCCAGACATGTGCCCTGACTAGAAATTGAACCAATGACCTTCTGGTTTGTGTGATAAAGTCCAAACAACTAAGCTACACCAGCTGAGCTTGAGTGTGACTTCTGAAGTTAGGTCATAAAGGACACATGGACAAAGCCAAAGTAGGGTAGGATTAAAGGTGGTGGTGGGGATGGCCGGGGTGGAGGGGAGTGATTGGGGAAAAAGGAGACAACTGTACTTGAACAACAGTTAAAAGAACAAGTCAAAAAAACAGCTTTCAAAAAATATTAAATAAATACAATCTAAAAAAAAAAAAAAGAATTTACAGCTCCCACCTTGCTCTTACTCACTCTGAGGGAAGGCAGTTGACATGTTGTGAGGACAAATAGGCTGTGGAGAGTCCCGTCGGAGGAGTAACTGAGGTCTTCTGCCAACAATCAACACTGACTTTTTAAACATGTGAATGATCCACTTTAGAAGCAAATCCTTCAGCCTCAGTCTTCAGAAAATTGCCAGCCTGGCTGACATCTTGACTGCAACCACATGAAAGACCCTAAGCCAGGAATACCCAGGCAAACTGCTCCTAAATTCCTTACTCATAGAAACTGCAAGGGTAATAAATATTTATTATTATTTTAGTCCACTATGCTTTGGGGAATTTGTTTGTTATGGATCAACAAATAGCTGATACATTAGAATATAGTACAGGTAGAAGGATGAGTTAGACTTGGAGAAGTATACCCCTGAGTTAAAGGAAAAAAATGGATGCTCTAAGAGTTAAGTCTAGAAATGAAAAAAAGAGGAAGTGAAATTTGAAGACCAGTATTTTCTCTAGAGTGTAACAGACAAAGCCCTCGGCTGAAAGTGGAGGTGGGAAGTAGGGACTACAAAGTTGAGAACAATAAAAGGGGTACAATGGTAACCAGGTAAATCTGAAACAGTCAAATAGGAATGAGTGCCTGAGTTAAGAAATTATACATTTGCAGCGGAGTCAGTGGCATATTTATGAGATTTTTCTATCACTATGCACAATGACCTAAAAGAAACAGAGTAAGAGGTGGTGGGTTTCATTTGACTTGGGAATTTTTGAAGTGGAGGGAAACAACAATGGGGGCAAGGGAACTTAGGGAGATAATTTAGGTTGCTAAAGTGGTTGACCATGGAGTCCAAGCTGTTAGACATGGAAATGAGTTCAGAAAGAAACTCAGCCTGAAAGAATGAGAGGTTAAATGCAAAATCAACTTTTAGGGAGGTTGGTTTTGCATTTGGTTATAGAAACCAAAGACAATAAATTAGAAACCAGTAGTCCCACGTTATGGTCATAGCTCATTACTAACAATCTGTGTATTCTTGGCAAATATAAAATTTTTAGGGCCTGTTTTCCCCCGACCCTGTGGGTTAAAATATGTAAAATGCTAACCAAGAACACTGTACAATGATTTTAGCAATTGTTCTTAAATGTTTTAAAGTCATATAGCATTTGGGCCCTGGTTGGTGTAGCTCAGTGTATTGAGCGCGGGCCTGCAGAACCAAAAGATCGAGGTTTGATTCCCAGTCAGGGCACATGCCTGGGTTGCAGGCCAGTTCCCGGCAGGGGACACATGAGAGGCAACCATACATTGGTGTTTCTCTCCCTCTCTCCCTCCCTTCCCCTCTAAAGATAAATAAATAAAATGTTAAAAAAAATAATAAAATATAGTATACAAATAAGCTTGATTTTTACAAATTGCATCTTTAAAAATAGTAATAATAAGTGTAACATTATCTCCTTGGTTTTGGTCTACTTTTGAGCTTAATATGTATTGTGAGGAGTACAAGTGAAGGACTTTAAGAATACCAGTATAGACATATACATTTTGTCTAAGAGACTAACACAAGCAGCTACTGTTCTGCCTCACCAATGAAAGGGTAGTGTGGTGCATTATTTGAGATTAAAGCTAAATACTCTCCTTGTCTAGTTCAGGTAGAGCTACCAGGAGAGTTAACCATCCTTTATTACCTCCATTTGTTTATTCCTGGTAATAACATTTGCAAATCACAACGGCACTTCTAGAACCCCTCTAGAGAGAGGCAATCTTCCAGAAAGCAAATCCTCTTTGGGGTGGAGTCTGGGAGCTCTGCATAAGATCAAAATGCAGGACTCAGAGGATCTGGGCTACGGTTTTGAAACACCTCTGCACTGAACCTTGAACATCTGACCATAATTGAAATTAGAGTAAAACATTCAACTCTTTACCTTCCACTGCTCACATTCCAAAGGGAGGCTATCATCCAAAAAAGAGGGTCTCAAAAATAAGTAAACTTCTCCCAACCTCTGACAGAAGTAGTAGAGTTAAATAGTCACTTCTTTGCTCCAGTTTTTGGGAATCTCTAAAAATCTCCAGCAAACAAAGTCCAGACTAGTGAGTCCTAGGCCCAATAAAAATCCCAGTTTCTGAAAGCTCCTGGATCAGGCAAATTGGTTACTTTAATCATTAGTTTATAAACAAACAACAGGATTGTCTACTTTCTGAGCTAACACAGGCAGCCATTGTCCTATGTGTTATATTCCAAAAAGTCAGATATATTATGATTAAGTTCTAGTAGGCATGAGCAAAGAGGTGTCCTCCTAAAATAACAAAATCAGGGCTTTCACTTGTTTTTCATAAATGAGAGATGTTAGCCTATCTCCTCTCTTATTTAAAAAACACAAAATAACTACTTTCTGTTTAATTCATTTGTTGAGCTGTAGTCAAGCAGCTAATTTTTTGCAGTGAGACTCACCCTCCTGCTTGTTTTTCCTAAACTAGGTAGGAGTTCTGGGTTACAAGTGTAGCAGATGATAGTTTTGTTCTGTCATCACACAAATGAAATCAAAAGGGTTTTGTATTTTCCAGTAGTAAGACTATTTTTAAATAAAGTGTTTGTGAGGTGTTGATATAAACATAAATGACCAGAATTACAGCCATAAAAGGTGTTTTTTTTCCTCCTCCTCAATATATTCACCACCCTCTCCAGAAGAAATGGCCTAGTTATTCACTTAAGATCACACAGCTAGGCAGAAATACTATCGTACTGGGCTTATCCTGAATCTGTTTTTAGAGTTTGGAGCGAAATAAACAGATTTGCTTCATCAGGGAAGAATCCTGTTTTGTGTAAAACTCATGGAAGGAGGCATTCCACAAGAGTCTACTCTCCCTTATCTGTTACCCTGCTAGAGAAATAATTTTTGGGATAATTTGTCAGTATGATTCATTGAAGTGCCCATCTATATACCAGATCACAAATCCCTCCCCAAGCCAGCCAGTTTTAAAAACAAACCAAACCAAACTTGAAAACCACCACACAAAAACAATCCAAACAATCTCTGGGGAGATTATGAAGTCTCCTTGTAAGGATCACCAAGATGCTAGGATAGCCAGAGTTTTGAATGCTTCAAAATCTAACTTTTTTTATAAAGATTTTTCATTTTTAGAGACTGGGGAAGGGAAGAAGAAAGAGAGGGAGATAAATATCAATGTGTGGCTGCCTCTCACACACCTCCTACTGGGGACCTGGCCTGCAACCCATGCATGTGTGCTGACTGGGAACTGAACTGGCAACGTCTTTGGTTTGCAGCCCATGCTCAATCCACTGAGCTACACCAGCTAGGTCAAAATCTAACTTATACATATATCCCAGGGTAGTCAACAGGGCCCTCACGCATTTAAGCTTTGAAGCTCAAATTTCTCACACAGGTTAGGAAGCCTATCTCTTTCCCACATGTACACAAGGTTCTTTTTCTCCATGCTAAAATTCACTTCTACATAATCCACACCTTGTTTAACAGCTAGTACAATGTCTAGCTGGAATGTGGGAGAAATAATGTAAATAAAAGAAACCTACCCAAGGTTGGAAATATTTAGGCAGCAAGCTATCCTAAAGATTCTAAATAAGAATGGGTAGGTTCTATAAATGCTATCAATCTCTTGGTGATTCTGGATATACAGATGTACTGATCAAATCGGCCCATTCCTACTAATGCTAAAAGGAATTGGTCCATGTGTGTCAGAAAACACAAATATAGTTGCTTTTCCCAACCCACGTTTCTTGCCTGCTTTCCCTAGATTTTTAAAGATTACTTTAAATGTGTTTCATTAATATAGAATGGGATATGATTTCTGATCTTGGGGCCATAGGTACTTAACCAAACTATCAAACTATCTATATCAATGTATTATTTGAGACAGTTTTTCTAACTATGATGTTTCTTTCTTGCATCAGATGAGTGAAGACTCAAAAGGGGGGAGGGGAAAAAAGGCATCAGTCAGTTTGAAAGTCACAGACGTTTATTTTTCTATAATTAGACTAGGAGAAAAATGAAGAACCCCCTGGTAGCAGGAAGAAGCAAGAGTCTTCTGGGTTCAGGCATCTGTAAGGAAATAAGAAAAGAATTTTTAGTTCCTTTTAAGACAAAGGCACCAACTACATATGATAATGGGTCACAGAACTACAACCCAATTGAAATCTCTTGGTTGCTGGAAGAATCTACTATTTAATGGCAGAACACTGAGTACCTTCTAATCCTGAGCTATTTAGTACCACTAAGCACAAGGAAACTTCTTAACTGAATTAAAAGTATTCTGTGCAGAGATCAACGTACACTCCTTGTGTCAATAGTTTCATAACTGAGGAGAAAGTCAGAATTCACTATGCAAGCAATTGACTCCTGTAGATAATTCTGGATTAATTTCAATTAAATTATATTATTTTTTTTCTTTTCATTCACGCTACTACTCATTAATTTAACAATATTTTTTGAGCTGTTACAATATACATTAGAGCAAAAATTAATATTAAATATTACCTGCTTTGGAGGTACTTATCTAGTAAAAAGTGGAGTTGTTAATAAAAATACAACTGGGATAAAGTGGACTGAGTACAAGGTGAATAAACCCTTTTCATGTATGTGCATTCCAAAAACTCTCCACCCATAATTAAGTTCATTGAGGGAGTAAGTCATGTCTTCTATTTCTTTTGTATCTTTCCAAAGAAGCTAGAGAATTCTTCAACAACAGGCATTCAAAAAATGATACTTTATTTTTATTAAGAGGATAAGAAGGCCTGTGGCTGTTGAAGGACTCTTTTTGTTAAAAAAATATTTAATTAATTTATTATTTTTAAAGAGGGGAAGGGAGGGTGAAAGAGAGGGAAAACATCTCCAACTGGGGACCTGGTCCACAACCCAGGCATGTACTCTGACTGGGAATCAAATTGGCGAACTTTTGGTTTGCAGGCCAGAACTCAATTCTGATCAACACCAGCCAGGGCTGTTTAGGGATTCTTACCTAACCTAGAATAATTTCCCCACTTATTCCTCAGGGGTTACACAGAAAAATAAATTTTCAGCATTTAAGGAGTTTAACAGCAAAGAGTTAAGTTTCAAAGGAGAGGAATGACTTTTCTTCTTAAGTGACAGAGATAGAAATTTCTCCTAGGCTTTCACCTTAAGAGTAGTCATTTTTACTAGGTAACTATCCATGTTATAAGAGTGCCAAGCATTTCGTACAGTGTATCAGAGAAGGATTCAAAGTTCATGATTTATCCAGATCTGTGTGTGCTTTCCTGACACACCCCAGTGCTATTGTGTCTCTTCCCCTTCTGGGGCCAAATGCAATTTTATGCCTTCCTGATGTATTTAACAATTTCAAGTCAGAAGCTACCAAGGAAAATGGCCAGCAAGCAACTGGAAGCAACTGATAGTTATTTCCCATAGCTAAGGGGTTTTGCTTTTAGAATCTCTTTTCTACTTCTAACCAGAAGAAACATCAATTTTGGTACAAAATGAACCCTAACGCACAGAAGATCCATCTAATCCACTGTCCAGAGGAGCTGAAAGAACTGGAAGGCAATAGGGCAATTAGTCATTCATTCACTAAATATTCACTGAGGACTTACTATCTACAAGACAGTGGGGGGATAGCTCTGGCCAGGCAGCTCAGTTGGTCCGAGTGTCGTCTGGATATGCCAATGTTGAGGGTTTGATCTCCCGTCAGGGCACATACAACAATCAACCAATGAATGCATAAATAAGTGGAACAATAATTTGATGTTTCCCTCTTTTGCTCTAAAAACCAATAAATAAAATTTAAAAAAGATGGTGGGGAATATAATCTCATTTCTAGCCTTTATAGTAATACTCCTTTTGTCAGGAGCAATGTGGCTGGCAGCCTCAGTCAAGACAGCATTTGAAGTTTCAAACTGTCTCTGCTATGGGTACACAGGGTAACCTCAAGGAAAGGCTTCATCTGTGAAAAGTAAAAGATTCTGCTCTCTTTATACAGATTTTGTGAGGTTCTATTAAATCAAATATTCAGATAAGATCAATAGTGCAAGACTCTCAAGACCCAAAACTTTTAAGTGCTCATTAAGAAGAGTATGAATTTTTTGATGTGTTAGATTGTACTGCACAGGGAAAGAATCGCAGAGCAGTGAAGCACAGCTGTTTGATTAATCTCAGTCCATTAAAGAGGCATGATAGACCTAGAATGCAACTTTAATAAAAAAAAAAAAAAAAGGAAAAAGGCATTGTGTAGTAATTCTAGGGAAAGCAACTTGGCATGTTAACTGAATTTTAATTTAACCAGTAAATGCCTATTCATTAGCATGTAAAGCCATAAGAGAAGCTATATAATATACTTAAAAAACAGGCACACACAAAAGCTTTAATTTGTAACCATAATCTGAAAAAAAATTGGACCCAAATTGTTTTATGTCCAGTTAAATATTGCTACCATCTGAAGAGATAGTGAAATAAAACAAACACTTACTTGATGAGATACTCAGTTACTGTGCATTTCCATCTACAGAGTAGAAATATTTCAAAATAAATATGCCACATCAATTGAAATTCACTCTATCCTCTATTCTTACTAAACACAAATGACTTATTATGGGGTATACTGAATTGCAATATAAAAGTCAAAGAACTTAAAATTAGTGATTGGATTCTATTCAACAGCTTGAGAAAAGAAAATAGTCCTTTACCTATCAAGCCTTTTGGCATATAATTTGGAGATCTCATTTTCTTGGGCAAGTCTCCAAAGGGAAACTTTTTAAAAGGAAATCCTCTAGCCACGGAAAATTAACGCAAACAGTAGTAAAGACCAAAACCAAGGGAATCTGAATTTAGGGGCAAATTTAGGAAAACAAGTTTAAATTAAATGACAATATCTTGGGTGTTCCATATGTGGTAATTTCTTTACCAGGGTGGTACAATACAAATTTAGTATCTGTTTGCTCAGCATGGTCTCTGATGTCTAGGGAAGACAATTTAAATACTATTTTTAAAAAATTTATTTTAATTGTTGTTCTTGTACAGTTTTCTGTCTTTTACTCCCAACCCAGCCCTCCCCACCTCCCTCCCATTTCCACCCACCCCTAGTTTTTGTCCATGTGTACTTTATACTTGTTGCTCTAAACCCTTCCCCTTCTCCCCTGAAATTCCCTCCCCTTTCCCCTCTGGTGACTGTCAGTCTGTTCTCAATTTCAGTGTCTTTGGTTATATTATGCTTGTTTGCTTGTTTTGTTGATTAGGTTCCTGCTAAAGGTGAGATCATATGGTATTTGTCTTTCACCGCCTGGCTTATTTCGCTTAGCATAATGCTCTCCAGTTCCATCCATGCTGTTGTGAAGGGTAGGAGCTCCTCCTTTCTTTCTGCTGCATAGAATTCCATTGTGTAAATGTACCAAAGTTTCTTGATCCATTCATTTACTGATGGGCACCTAGGTTGCTTCCAACACTTGGCTATTGTACATTGTGTTGCTATGAACATTGGGGTGCATAGGTTCTTTTGGACTGGTGTTTCAGGGTTCAGGGATATAATCCTAGCAGTGGAATTGCTGGCTCGAAAGGTAGATCCATTTTTAGTTTTCTTAGAAAATTCCATACTGCTTTCCATAGTGGTTGTACCAGTCTGCCATCCCACCAACAGTGCACTAGGGTCCCCTTTTCTCCACAACCTCTCCAACTCTTGTTGTTTGTTGCTTTGTTTATGATGGCCATTCTGATGAGTGTGAAGTGGTATCTCATTGTGGTTTTAATTTGCTTCTATCTGATAGCTAGCGATACTGAGCTATCATGTGCCTCTGGATCCTCTGTATGTCCTCCCTACAGAAGTGTCTGTTCAAGTCCTTTGCCCATTTTTTAATTGGGTTGCTTGTCTTCTTAGAGTGGAGTCGTGTAAGCTCTTTATATATTTTGGAGATTAAACCCTTGTCTGAGGTATCATTGACAAATATGTTTTCCCATATAGTTGGTTCTCTTTTTAATACTGTTTTCTTTAGCTGTGCAGAAGCTTTTTATTTTGATGAGATCCCATTTGTTTATTCTTTCCTTTATGTCCCTTGCTTTAGGGGACTTATTGGCAAAAATATTGCTACATGAAATATTTGAGATTTTCCTGCCTATGTTCTCCTCTAGGACTTTAATGGTGTCAGGGCTTATATTTAAATCTTTTATCCACCTTGAATTTATTTTTTTGTATGGTGTAAGTTGATGCTCGAACTTCTTTTTTTTTGCATGTAGCTGACAAGTTCTCCCAACACTTGTTGAAGAGGCTATTTTTACTCCATTTTATGTTGCTGCCCCCTTTGTCGAATATTAATTGATTGTAGAGACTTGGGTTTATTTCTGGGTTCTCTGTTCTGTTCCACTGGTCCATGTGCCTGTTTTCTGCCAGTACCAGGCTGTTTTGATTACAGTGGCCTTGTAATACAGTTTGGTATCAGGTATTGTGATCCCTCTTACTTTGCTCTTCTTTCTCAAAACTGCTGCAGCTATTCGGGATTGTTTATGGTTCCATATAAATTTTTGAAGTGTTTGTTCTACGTCTGTGAAATATGCCATTGGTACTTTAATAGGTATTGCACTGAATCTGTAAATTGCTTTGGGTAGTATGGACATTTTGATGATGTTGATTCTTCCGACCCATGAACATGGTATATGTTTCCATTGTTTGTGTCTTCTTTGATTTCTTTCTTCAGTGTTGTGTAGTTTTCTGCATACAGGTCTTTTACCTCCTTGGTTAGGTTTATTCCTAGGTATTTTATTTTTCTTTTTGCTATATCGAATGGGATTTTTTTCTTGATTTCTGCTTCTGCTGTTTCATTGTTGGTATACAAAAATGCCTTTGATTTCTGGATATTGACTTTGTATCCGGCTGTTTGGCCAAATTCATTTATTAGGTTGAGCAGCTTTTTGGCCGAGTCTATAGGATTTTCTATGTACATGATCATGTCATCTGCAAACAATGATAGTTTTGTTTCCTCTCTGATCTGGATGCCTTTTATTTCCTTTTCTTGTCTAAACACTGTGGCTAAAGACTTCTAATACTATATTGAATAGAAGTGGTGAAAGTGGACATCCTTGTCATGTTCCTGATCTTAGTGGAAAAGATTTTAGTTTTTGCCAGTTGAATATGATGTTGGCTGTAGGCCTCTCACATATGGCCTTTATTATGTTGAGGAATGCTCCCTCTATTCCCACTTTGCTGAGTGTTTTTATCATAAATGGGTGTTGTACCTTATCAAATGCTTTTTCCACATCTATTAATATGATCATGTGATTTTTTGTCTTTGCTTTTGTTTATGTGATGTATTACATTTACTGATTTGCACATACTGAACCATCCTTGCATCCTGGGGATGAATCCCACTTGGTCATGGTGTATGATTTTTTTTAATGTATTGTTGGATGCAGTCTGCCAATATTTTGTTGAGGATTTTAGCATCTACGTTCATCAGCAATATTGGCCTGAAGTTTTCTTCTTTGTTGTGTCTTTTTCTGGTTTTGGGGTTAGGATGATGCTGGCTTCATAGAAAGAGTCTGGGACTCTTCCTTCATTTTGGATTTTCTGGAATAGTCTGTGAAGGATAGGGGTTAGCTCTTCCTTAAATGCTTTGTAGAATTCTCCTGTGAAACCATCTGGTTCAAGGCTTTTGTGTGTTGGGAGTTTTTTGATTACTGCTTCAATTTCATCTGCTGTTATTGGTCTGTTCAGGCTTTCTGCTTCTTCTTCATTGAGTTTTGGAAGATTGTATTTTTCTAGAAACTTGTCCATTTCACTTAGGTTTTCAAATTTCTTGGCATATAGTTCTTCATAGTAATTTCTTACAATCCTTTGTATTTCTGTGGTGTCAGTTGTAATCTCTCCTCTTTCATTTCTGATTGTGTTAATTTGGGTCTTCTTTTTTTTCTTGATGAGCCTGCTTAAAGGCTTGTCAATTTTGTTCATCTTTTCAAAGAACCAGCTCCTGGATTCACTGATCCTTAGAATTGTGCTTTTAGTCTCTATGTCATTTAATTCTGCTCTGATCTTGGTTATTTCCTTCCTTCTACTTGCTCTGGGCTGTCTTTGTTGTTGTTCCTCAAGTTCTTGTAGGCATAGAGTTAGGTTGTTTGTTTGAAATGTTTCTATCTTTTTTAGGTAGGCCTGTATCGCTATGAACTTCCCTCTGAGGACTGCCTTTGCTGTGTCCCATAAGTTTTGGGTTGTTGTGAGTTCATTTTCATTTGTTTCCAGAAACTTTTTGATGTCTTCCCTAATCTCATTCTTGCCCCATTCATTGTTTAATAGCATGCTATTCAATATCCATGATTTTGAGTGTTTTGGGTTTTTCCCCTTGGGGTTGGTTTCTAGTTTCAGTCCCTTGTGGTTTGGAGAAAATGCTTGGTATGATTTCAATTTTCTTGAATTTGCTGAGGCTTGTTTTGTGTCCTATCATGTGGTCTATCTTTGAAAGTGTTTCATGTGCATTTGAAAAGAATGTGTATTTAGTTTCTTTGGGATGAAGGGCTCTATATATATCAGTTAAGTCCATTTCATGTAGAGTGTTGTTCAATGCCACAATATCTTTGTTGATATTTTGTTTGGAAGATCTGTCCATTTTTGACAGTGGGGTGTTAAAATCCCCTACTATAATTGTGTTGCTGTCAATATCTTTCTTGAAGCCCTCTAAGATTTTCTTGATGTATTTAGGTGCTCCTATGTTGGGTGCATATATATTTATGATGTTTATGTCTTCTGGTGGATTCTTCCCTTGAGTATTATGAAGTGACCTTCTGGGTCATCTCTTTTTATGGCTCTTCTTTTGAAGTCTATTTTGTCTGATATGAGTATTGCTACCCTGGCTTCTTTTTCCATGTCCATTTGCTTGGAAAATTTGTTTCCAGCCCTTCACTTTGAGTCTATGTAGGTCTTTTGTCCTGAGGTGGGTCTCTTGTAGGCAGCATATGTGTGGGTCATGCTTTTTTATCCATTCAGCTATTCTATGTCTTTTGATTGGAGCACTTAATCCATTTACATTTAAGGTTATTGATAGGTACTTATTCATTGCCATTTTCATACCTGTGTTCCTCTCTCTCTCTTTCCCTTCCTTTCCTTAAAGCAGTCCCTTTAATATCTCTTGCAGAACTGGTTTGGTAGAGGTGTATTCTTTGAGACTTCTTTCGTCTGGGAAGCTCTTTATTTGGCCTTCTATCTTGATTGAAAGCCTTGTTGGGTAAAGTAGTCTTGGTTGCAGGCCTTTGGTTCTCATTACTTGGAATATTTCTTGCCATTCTCTTCTGGCTTGGAGCATTTCCATTGAGAAGTCAGCTGCTAACCTTATTGGGGATCCCTTGTATGTTACTTCCCTTTTCTCCCTTGCTGCCTTTAAGATTCTCTCTTTGTCTTGGAATTTTGCCATTTTAATTATGATGTGTCTTGAAGTGGGCCTCTTTGGGTTCCTCTTGATTGGGACTCTGTTTTTCCTGGATTTGTGTGACTTTTTCTCTCATCAGATTAGGGAAGTTTTCCATCATTACTTTTTCAAATAGGTTTTCTATCCCTTGCTGTTCTTCTTTTCCTTCTGGTATCCCTATTATACAGATATTATTATGTTTAATATTGTTTTGCATTTCTCATAATCCCTCTTCATTCTTTCTCAGCCTCTTTTCCTTTTCTTGCTTTTTCTGTTTTTTTTTCTACTTTGTCCTCCAATTCGCTGATTTGATCTTCTGCTTCATCGATTCTGCTTTTGATTCCTTCTACTGTGTCCTTCAGTTCAGAAATTATATTCTTCATTTCCTCTTGGCTGTTGTTGATAGTTCCTATTTCCTTTCTCATGTTGATATAGTTTGCAGTGAGTTCATCATAGCTTCCCTCTAGTTTCTAGTAGCTCATTGAGAGCTCATGGAGCTTCCTGACAACCATTGCTTTGAACTCAGTATCTGAGAGTTGAGTTGCTTCTGTTTCATTTAGCATTCTTTCTGGGGCTTCCTCCCTTCCTTTCATTTAGGGATTGTTTCTTTGTCTTCCCACTGTTTGTGAGACTCTTCTTGTCAGCCTCAGCTTCTTAAATTGATCTGTTCTGGCTCCCTGGGTTTACGGTGTGAACTTCCATGGTAGAATACCTGTGAGATTCAGTGGTGCAGTCTCCTTTAGGTATCCTGGTGTTCATAGCTTCCACTGTTTCAGCTATTGAGATGCCCCCTCTTTGGTTTTTTCACAGTTCCAGGTTTTTTTTTTTGTTTGTTTTTTTGTTTTTTTGTCTTACCTAGGATCACGGGTGTGAGCTCCGGGTCTTCCACAAAGCCCCCTCCTCCAGTTGCTCAGCCACCTCCGGTTGCTTGGCCACCTTTCTTCCCAGGGCTGCCTCCAGTCGCAGGGTCGCCTCCGGTTGCAGAGTCGCCTCCGGTTGCAGAGTCGCCTCCAGTCCTGGTCCCAGGGCCGCCTCTGGTCGCAGGGAGGCCTCTGGTCGCTCGGCCACCTTCGGTCCCAGGGCTGCCTCCGGTTGCAGAGTCGCCTCTTGTCCTGGTCCCAGGGCTGCCTCTAATTTAAATACTATTTTTATGCTGGTTCTTATGATTTATAACTTTCATGTTCTTTCTATACATTTCCTTTTAGGCCCCTGACACCCAATTTCTAATCCCAATCTCTACCGATATTATGCCTTGCAAGTCAGGGATAACTTCCTCCTTGCCAAAATCAGTATTCTTCTCATTGGCCCCCAAATTACTCATGATATTTGACATCAGTGGTCACCCCATCTTGAAAATATTCCTTTGGTTTCTGTGACCTTGTATTTTCCTGTTCATAACTTCCTGTTACTAACCAGGGCCAGCACTAGGGTGAAGTGAGTGAGGTGCTTAGGATACAAAATTTAAGGAAGTACTCACTCTCAGGCCTATGGTGGGGCAAGGTGCTCAGACTAAACATGTCTCTGAATAGCAAGGCTAACCATATTCATTAGCACAAAGAAAAGAACAAAAGCATTTTGTCTCATTGCACTTACTGTTTTTCCATGGCAGAACATACGGCAGAGACTTGGGAACGCGCATGCCTGAAGCTAGATTACTCTTATGTTCCATAACTAGGTTGCTTGCAGGGCTGCAGAAAGAAAGGTAAATTTGACCATGCCAGCATATCTGTATTCTTCAGGCAGGCACACACAAAACAATCAAAATGTGTTTTTTGTAATATGGGGGAAAACAACAATACATTGTGAAATGTAAACACATTTCCATCATAACATTCTTGCAACTAGAATGATTACCATTTCTCTGGAAAGCTCACTATTCTGCTACAGACATTAAGATGGGTCTAAGCATTTTCATTTTCCAGAAATTGAGATAAACAGCAATGCCATCTACTGTTCAGTTGTATGACAGGCTCATCAACTCACTCAATAAATGTAAGAGATAAAATCAAATGCGAAGACTATCAAACCAAAGGCAACAAATCTCACAGGACTGAGGTAAAATTAAAATTGTACCAATGAAATTCACCTTTTCTCTGTCTTAATACAGACACAAAATAAGGTACAGGTACAATTACTAACTGATCTTAGGAGCTAAGAAATGAAAATTGGTATTTTATTTAGAGAAAAAAAATGAAGTCTAGCATTACATTCCTTCATTTTCTTTGTTTCTAAAAATTTTATTTTTGACACTATTACAGATGTCCCCATTCCCTGCTCCCTTTTCCTGCCTCCACCCAGCCCCTGATCCCCTTTTCCCTGTGGTCATAATCACGCTGTTGTGTCTATGGGTTTTGCATATATGTTCTTTGACTAATCCCTCCACCTTCTTTCATCCAATACCCCTTTCTTTCATTTCTAATCCTGAAATATACTCATTTGGATTTTAAATGTGATCTTCTAAGGTTTGAAGATCAAATAATAATGAGAAATCTTATATATTTAAAAATTATATGCAAAATCAGTGGGAATTTTCTTCCCTACCCAATAGGTATTCTGGATTCCCCAATTTCAAACAGTAAACTCTTGTTAAAAAAGATTTTATTTATTTTCAGAGAGTGGGGTGGGATGGAGAAAGAAGAGGAGAAACATTGGTGTATGAGAGAAACAGTGGTTGGTGGACTCTTGCATTTCCCCAGCTGGGGATCTGGCCCACAACCCAGGCATGTGCCCTGACTGGAACTGAACCAGTGACCTTTTGGCTCAAAGGCTGATGCCCAATCCACTGAGCCACACCAGCCAGGGCTCAGATAAAAAACTTTTAGATTACTTTTTCCTTAGACACTAGTTACCAAGAGTAAAAATGATCCATATATATAGCGCTAGAGAATTTTTGAAAGCATTAAAATAATATGAACCTAGCAAAAAACCCAACTAAGCATAAGAATGTCACCACCACTGTCTTCTTCGCTGGACTATATGTTAGTATTTTTGTGTTCTCACAGTTATTAACATAAAGCATGTGACCTTTTTATGAATCAAGGAAGAGATAAGAAAAAAAATCCACCAAATCAGTATCTAGACTAAGTCACTATCAAGTAACATCATCAAGGAAAGAGGTCAATTCATACTTTGGTGTTTTTTTTTTTTTTTCTTTTTTAACAAAGCACTCTGATTTTGGGAGGCAGTGCTGGAATTGAGACCATTTCATTTACCTGTTCTTGCCACAGTAGTTGGCTGTGCCCCAAACAAATGGGGTGCTGGTCTGTTCCCACAAATCTGCCAAAGGAAGTGAAACATAGTTTGTGGTACAAGACACCAGCACATGCAAGTTGAATTTGTAAGACGGAAATAATACATCTAAGTTTAGAGAAGGAAGTAAAAATTGATCAAGTACCCTGCCTAAGTGACACAGTAGCAGGAATTTAATTGAAGGATATAAATACAAATGACATAAATAATAATAAACGTGCCTAGTAACAGCCAAACGCAGATGGTATAACACAATTTATGGAAAAAAACAGATGTAAAAGAAGCGCTTTTTCCAATCAAGAGGCATAGGCTGTTCCACGTGCCTGCACAGCAATACAAATGTGCTTGTTTTGGGGCCCAATAAATATAAAAAAGCATTCTAAACAACATGGTATGTTTATAAAAAGGAAAATCTTCCTTCTCTCTAAAGCAAATGACTTGAGATTTAGATATTGTAAAGAAAAAGATGCAGAAGCACTTACCTTTATCCCAATCTTCATCACAAGGAGGGCACTGCCAGGTGCTCTCAGCCAGAGTCTTTTGTCCAAGGTCTCTGGTCTGGTTGACTGCAAGACAACAGAGATTCTGACACAAGAACAGGACATTGCTAAGTTATGTTTAAAGGAGTCAGTGCTAAAGAGGTTGCAGGGTAGCCTAACGGGCCTTTGTTTTTCAATGGTATGGAAGATAAACAGAGTGGTCTTATGTCCTTGCTGACATACATGAAAGAGACATATGTGAAAGAGAAGCAGAAACAAAGATGTTTACCATATTTATGGCAATAAAAGGATTTTTACAATTAGATGAATTACTAGTAAAATGAATCAGTTTAGAAAGCATTCTGAAAAACAACCTGACAAACTTTTCCTGCTGAAAGCACTGTTCTTAAATGCTGAAAGGCAAAAATCAAGGTGACAACGTAGCATAAATTTGTAGCATACAAATTTAAATGGGCTAACCTCTAGCACCGTAACATTTTAACTAGTCAGTCTTACCAACATCTTGCTCTATACAACTTTTGTCATCACAGCTTGAGATATGATGACTGATTTCAGTCCGAGGAACCTGATGACGAGCATTGAAGGGACAAGTAGCCAATTTGTTTGCGATATCAGGATGATTCTGTGAAATAAAAATTAAGGTTTCTGTCAATTTTGTGGATCTCTTAAAAGTCCAAGAGGAGTTTATCTCCTCTCAACTTTATCTATAAATGGCTTCCCTAAAATGTCTCAATAAATTTGTGGCTTAGTTACAATAGGTAAACTCATAGTAGAAAATTAAGAAGAAATTATTTATCACTCATACAGACCATATAGTACCTTAAAATCTTCAAAATGTTAGCCTCTTTGTTATGATTGTAGAGACTAACAACCCAGATATTGGGGTTAAACTAGCATATATGGAGGTAAACAGCAAATTAAGAATTGAGTATTTGAACCACATCTTCCTCTGTTCTTCAGGGTCACGAGATTCAGGGGGCACAGCATGTAATGGCAGAACTCTCTGGATGGCTTTGAAAGCTGATATTCAGGATGAACAGTAACACTAAGTGTGCACTGAGCAATGCCCCTGTTATTGCAGTACAATAGAGCTAGAAAATAACTGTTAGAAGGGAGCTGCAGAAGAAGGAAACCAATGATTTTTCAGATTAACACGGGAATGTTTATTTAAAGTAATGATGCCTGAAATGAGGCTCTGAACAATTTGACCTTTATTTCAGTTATTTCACTAAGGAAAAGACCAAGTGATAGAGTCTACTCTGCTGACCAAGTTCCTCACTTTAAAACAAAACAAAGTGTTTAATGTCACTCAAATCTTATGGTAAATATACAAGAAATTTACTAGGAGAAGCAAAAGATATATCAAAAATAATACTAAAAAAGTTAAAGATAATGTGAAATGGCAAGAAGACTGGAAAAAAATAAAGGATGGAGAAAATTGTGAGGGCATTTATCTCCATCTCCATGATTTCATAAGGGATATCAGGCATTCCAATGCAAAGGTTTTGTGGCCAAAGATGAAGAGCAATAGAAGAGGGAGTTATGACAATGTCTTCACATTGCTTGGCTCCCTTTCCCAACCTTTATCCTGGACATGTTTGAGGGCCTAGGGAAAGAAGCTGTGGTGGTATCTTCTGATCCATATTGTTCAGGTTCACCCTTAAAGGATCTTTGCTCAAAAGATTAAAAAGGGGTGGAGAAATAATAACAAATAGCATTAAAATCATATTTCCAGGACTGCAAGAGAAACATCCTTTAAAGGATATTAATACGTACATAAATTGTATGCAGTTTGGATTAAATACCAAAATTGTTTTCCAAGCATAAATCCTGGCAGAACTTTGGCCTCTGTATCTGATACCTGCACTCTAATAATCTTTTCAAAGTGCCTCAGTTAATATACCAGCATTAAAGCAGTTTACGTCAACTAAGTCTACAAAAGAATGACCAGAAAAGAAACTCTGAGTTGTTCCCCCCGCCAAAGATGCTTAATATTGAAATTTGGAAAAACAGTTATTTTTAGGAATAATATTTTCTTGGGCTAACCTCTAACTGTTCAACTTCTTTAAAATTTATAACCAAAAATATCAGAAAACAATGTATTATAGACTCAATCCTTACCAGGACAATGAACACAACAAATTCACAAGGCAAGAGGGATTTTCTCACTGCTAGCAAAAATTAGTGTTTCCTCTGTTGTACAAAGGATGAAAAGACTCCAGAGGAGCTGTTTATAAATGGGTGCTTGTCCCTAGGTGGGGTGTGGGGGCGAAAATAAAACAGGAAAAAGCTTATGTACCCAAGAAATAAACAAACTTCTTTCTAGAAATGTTGGTATTTAATACAAAGGTAGATTCCCAAAACAATTCTGGCATTCAATTGAAATATTCATGCTAAAATTAATTGATATTTACACAATATGGCTTTTTAAAGAACTCAAGAGGGCATTACAGGGAAAATTATGAAAATAATACCCTACCTTTTTGCACTTGATAAGATGATAAGGAAACCTGCAGGCCCTGATCTGGTGGTTTTTGTCATAGGGACATTGTAATAGCTTTTCAGGATCCAGGGAATCGACTGAAAGAAAGAGAAATAGGGTAAGTATAAAGCTTAACAGTCTTTGGAAAATGACAGCATTCCAGGCACTTTGTATTTTCTAACAGAGTCTGTAACAATAGGGTAAGACAGTCTGACAACAATTTGGAATTTCAAAAAAAGGGTGACTAAACATTTAACAATGAAAATGTAACCCTGAGAAGATAAAATTGTGTTATCACCAAATCTTAATTAAGTCAGGCAAAGCGAGCAATCATGGGATGAGGTCTTAGTTCATATTTCATTTAACTTAAATATTGCTGTTTTCATTGTTGGTTACCCTCACTACAAAACAAAAAGGGGACTTCCGGCCAAGATGAAGGTATAGGTGGACACACTGTGCCTCCTTGCACAACCAAAATTAAGGACAACAAACATTTAGAAACAAGAAAACAAGCAGATCTGACAGAAAATTGAACTGTATGCAAGTCCAACAACCATTCATCCAGACCGGTCAGAGGGGTGGAGTTGCGGCAGGAAAAAGTGGAGGTTGGCAGATCCAGACATGCAGGCAGCAGCTAGCAGACCCCAGGCGCACAGGTGGTGGCTAGGGGACCCCGGGCACAGGGTGGTGGCAACGGTGCAGACCCAGTAAGGCCGCGCAAGGCGGCTGGCTGACCAGGTGGTCCCACATTCGCGTGCAGATAATCGAGGTGAAGGGGAAGCAATGGAAGGGACTGGAATCCAAGAAAGCGGAGCAAGCGCCATTGTTCCCACTTGGACCCCACCCCCACATACAGTGGGGGTAGTGACATACACTGTCACTACCCAGCAACTGGGCTGCCCCGCTCCAGGAACACCTAAGGCTCACTACCTAACAGCTGTGACCAGACCAAAAAAAAAGAAAAAACCCAAAATGGCTCAAATGGGATAACAAATCAAAGCCCCACAGCCAATTCATCTAAGCAACCAAGAGATAACCAAACTATCAGATGCACAGTTCAAAGCCCTGGTGATCAGGATGCTCACGGAACTGGTTGATTTTGCTCACAAATTAGATGAACAAATGAAGGCTACAATAAGTAAAATGAAGAAAAATGCACAGGGAACCAATAGTGATAGGAGGAAAACAGGGACTCCAATCAATGGAGTGGACTAGAAGGAAGAAACAAACAACCAAACAGAAAACAAGGAAGAAACAAGAATTCAAAAAAATGAGGAGAGGCTTAGGAACCTCCAGGACATCTTTAAATGTCCCAACATCCAAATTATAGGGGTACCAGAAGAGGAAGAGGAAGAGCAACAAGTAGAAAACTTATTTGAACAAATAATAAAGGAGAACTTCCCCAATCTGGCAAAGGAAACAGTCTTCCAGGAAGTCCAGGAAGCTCAGAGAGTCCCAAAGAAGGTGGACCCAAGGAGGAACACACCAAGGCAGATCATAATTACATTAGCCAAGATTAAAATAAAGGAGAGAATTCTAGAAGCAGCAAGGGATAAAGGCAGAGTCACCTACAAAGGAGTTCACATCAGACTGTCAGCTAATTTCTCAAAAGAGACCTTACAGGCAAGAAGGGGCTGGAAAGAAATATTCCAAGTCATGAAAGGCAAGGACGTACATCCAAGATTGCTCTATCCAGCAAAGCTGTCATTTAGAATGGAAGGGAAGATAAAGTGCTTCTCAGATAAGGTCAAGTTAAAGGAGTTCATCATCACCAAGCCATTATATGAAATGTTAAAGGGACTTATCTAAGAAAAAGAAGATAAAAAATAGGACAGTAAAAAGACAGCAAAATCACAGATATTAACAACCACACCTAAAACAAAAGCAAACTAAGCAAAGAACTATAACAGGAACATAAACACAGAAATGGAATCGCATGGAGGGTTAGCAACAGGGGAGTAGGAGGAGGAAAGGGGGGAAGGTACATAGAATAAGTAGCATAGACGGTAGGTAGAAAATAGGCAGGGGGAGGGCAAGAATAGTGTGGGAAACGTAGAAGCTAAAGAACTTAATACACATGGACATGAACAAAGGGGGGAATGTGGGTGGGAGGGGTGTGCAGGGTGGAGGGGAATGATGGGGGAGAAATGGGACAACTGTAAGAGCATAATCAATAAAATATATTAAAAAAATAAAAAATAGAACAAAAAGTTAAATGAAGTGACATTCTCTTTTCCTTTTCTAATAAGTGCTAATTCAGGGTTATTTCTATTCTAGTTAGCTCAATCAGAGCTTCCCAACCAGTATGCTGAAGGTTGGAATAAATGGTGTGCCAATTTATAGATGCAGGGGTCCACTAGGGCAAGTTAAGGGTAGTTAATCTTCTTCACCGGCATCCCTGGCTATTTGCTAATATGCTGTGACATGAAAAAAGTTGGTAAGCACTGCTTTGTTATCAGTGATACGGTCTATGGAAGATTGAGAAAAATTCATTGATAGATGACTTTTTCATCTGTCTGCTTTAACTTATTATAAGTATTTCCTGATCTTGGTTGAGTAACCAAGCCTCTCAAATGAAACCAATGCCTTTATCAGATAGGTAGGTTCTTTTCAAAGAGCTTTTATTTATTCATCTTTGAAAGAGGAGAAGGGAGGGAGAAAGAGAGGGTGAGAAACATCAGTGCAAGAGAGAAACATTGATTGGTTGCCTCTTACATGATCCCCTTTCAGGGATGGAACCTTGCAGGGATGGAACCCACAACCCAGGCTTGTGCCTTGGGCAGAAACTGAACTTGCAATCTTTCACTTTGGGGACAATGCCCAGCCAACTGAGCCGCACTGGTCAGAGCAATAGGTGGTTTTACTTTTCATATTTTGACATAAATGAGGAAAAAAACCCAGAATTTTTTAATTTAGTGATTATCAAACTTGCCAAATTAAAAAATAGAATAATTTGCAAACAAAGAATCTCCTGAGGTTAAGACACCTGCAGACATGTGAAGCTGCTGTGTGAAAGAAAGCTCCTAACCTATATCATGGTATTTAAAACTACCGTTAGAAGGGTATACTTTCAAGGATTATTTCCATAGTTTGGAACTGGAGATTTCTCTGAAAATGCCTCTTAGAGAAGTTTCTCTGAATGTGTAAAACTACCCTTAGGCTTTACAAGATGCCCAGGCTGAGCCCCAAATTTTAACAAGCATGGTTAAGGAAGGGAAATTAAGTGATTAAGCACATTCTTAGTATATTATGTGGACAAGAGGCAACCTAATAAAATGCTTTTGCCCCCATTAAAGACAATGATAAAAGTGAAATAAGATAAACAATTCACATTTGATAGGAAGCTTATAAACCAGGAGGTTGCTATGAAAATCAGAGGCCAGTGGGGAATTGAAACAGTTTCACTGGAAAAATGGTAAACATGGAATAAATTGCTAACCATGATCGTGATGCAAATGAGCCTGAAAGGTGACCTTAAGGACAGAATGAATAAAAGGAAAAAATCTGAGAGGGCAGGCAGGCTTATTATGCCAACCAGGCACATCCTGACCAGCAGTCTTTTCCCATTTCTGAAGCTTTAGGACACCCAGAGAGAGTTTACAGATGAAATTCTTATTATTTCCTTTCATTTAATCCATTCCATCACAAGCAAATGTTAGGCCATGTCAGCAGCTGACGGAATGGACAGACATACCTTATGATTCATACACACTGTATTGTCTGGACACACATCAGAGTTAATAATAATAGTTTCCTACCATAATGCTTTACATTCTGGTCTCTAGTAATTTAGGTGAGCTCTAACCTGGTTTTTTTTTTTTTTAGATTAAAACATTTTTATTTTCTAATTAAAACATTTTAAATTGTAATAAAATATGTACAACATAAAATTTACCACCTTTACCACTTTTAAGTGTACAGTTCAGTAGTGTTAGGTATATTCAAACTGAAACTGTATATCTATTAAACAACTCCCCATTCCCTCCTTGATCCAACCATGGCAACCACTGTTCTGTTTCTCAGTTTGACTAGTCTAGATGCTTCATCACACAATGAACTCATACAGTATTTGTCTTCTTGTGACTGACTTATTTCCCTTAGTACCACATCCTCGAGTTTTCTTCATATTGTAGCATGTGAGGGATTTCCTGTACCTACTTTTGCTATTTGCTTTTTCAAAAAATGTCTTGGCGCTCCTTCTATGTCAGTACATATAAGGAATATTTCATTGCTGCAACTGGATGTACCGCAGATTCTTAATCATTTCCCTTACTGATGAACATTTAGGTTGTTTCCAGTTATTTACTATTATAAACAATGCTGTGATTAACCATCTAGTATATACTTCTTTGTGTATTGTATGAGTATTTGCTTTTAGCAAATACCTAAGAGTGCTACATTGAAGTATATGTGCATTTAAGGTTATAATAAATATTATCAAACTGTGCTTTAGGAATATAACTTAATTTGGAAAACAAAATAGGCCCTGAGGATAAGCTTCCTCCCAAAGAGTAGATATGGATATTCCTGCACTTGGGTGGGACGAGAACCCATGGTGAGAAATGGAGGAAACCTGGTGAAAATAAGGAACTAGACCTGACAAAAATACCGTTATCTAAGAGGAAAAGCCCAAAGACAGAAGCTGGAGATCTTCAGGAATCTCAGATTAAGATTAGAGTTTTAGGCCAACTTGGAAAAAGGTTAAGTATATTCTAAAGCAATGCTTCTCAAACTTTAACATGATCCCCAGGTGTTTAACCTCTTGGGGGCTGTGTTAAAATGCAGATTCTGATTGAGTAGATCTGATATGGGGCCTGAGATTATGCATTTCTCACACATTCCCTGGTGATGTTTTTTTAAAAAAATTATGGCTGAAAAAAGTAACTAAGAATGAGAGACATAAAGGGGATCTGAGATACTGCTTGCTAATTTAATAGTAGAAAGCTTCTGAGGATAAATAAATCTATCTCACATAGGAATTTCAGATTTTAATGAAGACATTTTAAGAAAAATTAAGAGGGTGGAGAGGGAGCTCTGGGGAAGAACTAGGAGAATCAGCCTTCTAGATCAATGATTCTCAAAGTGTGGTCCTCAAATCAGCAGCATTACCTTAGATCATGTTAGAAATGCAAGTTTTTGGGTCCCAGACCTTTTCAATCAGAAATTCTGGGGGTGGGGTCCAGCATCCTGTGTTTTAATAAGCTCCCCCAACTGCCACTGCCCCCAGGTGATTATGCTGCATGCTGAAGTTTGAGAACCTTGTTGTATGTATTTAATAAAGACTATTTCCATATAGTTTCCATATGTTGGTGATAAATAGTCTATGAGACATTTGCTTGAAGGTAGAATGCTCCTAAGGGACTAAAATATCCCTTAGCTGGAACTTATTAATTATAAAGAGGTCTTGAACAAGACTGTAAAGTAGGAAACAAAGTAGGCCCTGTTGACAAGTTTCACCTACTCATCAGTTCAGATGCTCTTCAAACTTGGTTAGGGCCTAGAAACCAGAGTGCTTGTGGTATTAAGTTGTGCCTGCCGTAAGTACAATGTGTAAGACTCTGGTTTTCCCTATGTCTTAAGCATGTAACTCTAGGGAAATCAATTAATTGTGGTTTTATTTTCTCAGTGTAAAATATGAATGTTAAATGAAGTGATTTTTCAGGTCTCTTTTGGTTCTACACTTGCATGATTCTAGTGCTGGCTCTTTTCTGATTTCTTAGGCCATCTAAGGTTCCTGGATCACTTGAGAAATAAGAATCCTCCCTAGGATTTCTTTAAGCCTAAAAATTCAATCTATAGCAACAATATTATGTATACCATATTATCCCTCAAAACAGAAAGGAAACAGGTTACTATACCTGTGTCATTAACAAGAGAAAAAGAAGTACTGAGGAATTAAAATGCTTCATTTAATAAAAATCTATTTCAACATAGGTGTCCCAATGCAGCCTTTTCAAAGCTTGATGACGTCTCATTCCTCTTTAGCTATTTAAATTTCAAGTATCTTATTTCAAATTTGGGTACTTCTCTATATTACTATCGCACAGATAGTAATATAGAGAAGTACTCTATAATACTTCTAGAGTGCTATAAAAGTACTACTCTTCTCCTCAGCATTTCTCCTCAGCATTTTAGGAGAAATGTGAATCTTTGCCACACATTAAAAATCCTGTCAGGTATAAAACTGTATGTAAGTTAACTTATTCTAAAAGCAATCAGAAGTACATACTGTAAGTTTCTTCCATGTTGGTAATGAAGGAGCTGAATCCAAGTGCTGTGGGGGGAAAAAACAGGGGTTTAAGGAATCAAATAAAATGTACCTAAAGGTGGCCCTAAGAGGTAGAGTCAAACTGGAATTGAAGCTACCCAAGTTCAATATAAGAAACCCTTAGTAAAGAGGACACAGACAACAGTGTGGTGATTGTAGAAGGTGAAGGGGATATAAGGGGGATAAATGGTAATGAGAAAAAATACAATAAAAATAAATTGGAAAAGAAGAAACCCTTAGTGACCTCCTCCCTCAAATATTTTTCCCCTAAAGCATTTCAAAATCACTGCTTAATTCACACTCTTAAATTCTAGGGCTCCTAAATAGTTAAGAAAAGCACATACAACTACTAATTTGAACTGTATTGAGGTGATGTCAGTTTACTTTTAGTGCCATTACAATGGCCAGTCACTGTTTGCCATCTATTAGGGTTTGATGCTACTTAACATTAGAGAGGGCAAATGAAAACAAGAAACTTCAGGATAAACATAGAAATAGGGCATAATTTTAAAGCTCTCTTCTCAAGTTATACAGGATGGAAAGGCTGCCAGTCTTTCTCCCCTCTGGAACCTGGGAATGCTAGAAGCCTATGTGAGACTTAATCCATCCAATACGCCCAGAGACATTCTAGCCACACTTCTTCCAACAATCCTTCACCTCCCCTCTGCCCTGCCCCCAATCTCCAATGCTAAAATGGACAGACTTGGTTATTTAATGTCTCCAGTTAACAGACATTCCCTCTAGACATCTTGGAAAAACTTCTGAACATTAGGACTTAAGAACTGCACATTTTATGGATAAGAGAATCATAAAAGAACAGTTCTGTAACCAAAATGTGGCTAAGATTAAAAGACAAGAAATGGTTTTGTAGTTTGAATTTTCTTCTATCGGAGATTTTCCCCTACTGAATACTATGATTAAATAAATTTATCATTATGGGGGGAAAAAAACTAAATTTATACAAAACCATCCCCGTAAGAAATTTCTGAAAATTGACGAGATTTACAGTTATTATCTCTCCTAGAGCAATCTCTCCTTTGGCCTCTCATACAATTCCACACCCCTTCCCCCCATTCTATGACATAAACAGCCTTGGAATTCATGATAGAAAATACAAGTGACCAGCTGGAACCCCAGTTTAGTAATTTGCTGCAGAACCCATTTGTTAATTACAATCATTATTGAAACTGTCATAATTTTTTTTTGTGTGTGTCTGGACTAAGAAATCTGACCTTCCTTTCGGCTTATTTTTACTTATACATAGTCACATTATACTGTTTCAATAAAAATAAAAGAGGTTTGGAAGGAAAAATCAAATACAACGTTCCTCGACTTTAAGGCATTTAAAGGAATGATCAGCACTAAGATTCAGCAACTTGTGGGATACCACCCTCTCCTTTGGAGGCAAAAAGACTAAGTGGAGTAGATAAAAGGCACTGGAATCCATAGCGTTATCAGTCAGTGTTGTCCCTTTAGTCTTTTCCACATCAAACTTTTAACAGGTGATCTTTATTTTTCCCTAGTTCTAAATGCGGTGAAACGGACAAATTACACAAACCGGTTTAATTTGGGAGCTGAATGTAGTCTGAAGCAACTGGTTAAATTCAACAGAACCGAGGGCTCAGTAAAATAGTTTTTCTTTCTTTAAAAAGAACATTCAGCGTAGAGGTAAGCTACGGAACTAAACAGGAGAAGAGGTGGCAGGTGGTTAACTTGTAGGCAAAGGGGCTGGGAAGGCCCTCGAGGGGACGAAGCTGCGGAACCGTCAGTAGCCGAAACAGCGCAGTGAGAACTCACCTGGCAGAAGGATATGGGCTTCAAAGGGAAGATAATAGTCTGTGAAGGTACCCCAGCACCCTAAAGGTGAGTTGTTTGGACGCCACAAGCCAGGACCAGAAAGTCTTTCCCACCTGAATCAAAACACGCTCTCCACTCAGTCGCCTCCAGCCCACATCTGCGCCCTAGCAACGCTCACTTCCGGCTCCCGGCTCCTGACGTTAGGGGTGGGGGGCGCCCCCGGCCCCCACTTCCTGTGACGGAGGTCTGGGCTCTGGCGTAGGCTGGAGGTGAGGGCTTGGGCGGGTCCTCGCTTTTCTGGCTCTTGGATTCTTCAGGCCACTCCCCTCCCTTCAGACCCATCCTTTTTTAGCCCATCCGCCACTGGCCCCAAGAATGATTGAGGCCTTGCGTGGGTGGAACTCGCTCAGTCTTCCCTGTGCTTCGTGGCGGCCATTTTAGAAAAGAGAACGAGAGGCTTAGAAATGGGCACTTCAGGAGGGAATGGGGCAGGTTAGAAATGGGTTACTGGTTGGAAAGAAACTTGCTTGTGGAAATTGTCCAGCTTGTAAGATAATTGAGCTTTTAGAGGAAAATTGTAAAGGAGATAAGCAGGCAGACCGGCCAAAACAAGCAAAACAATAATAATTGCCAAGGACGGGATTCTACTTGGTTATATTGAACATATGTAGAACCTCAACATTTCGAAAGCCATTAGTAGCACTTGAGAATGCTTGGTAGGATGGATTCCCTAGTTGAATTAAAGGGAGTTACAGAGTTGAGGGAGCTCAACGAAAAGAGTTGAAGAGGTAAAGAGGGTCAGAAAGTTATAACTTGATATTGAAAACCTAAATATTTATTATTGTGAGCCTTTGTTATGGGAACTGATACAAAAAAAGTGTAAGTAATAGTTGTTATTCCTAAGGTGGTTAGGCAAACAGGCCCCACGTGGATGGAAGGTTAATTGGAAATAGAAGAAACGCCAAAGAAGTGGTCCAGACTATAAATTCATGTTAGAAAGAAATCAGTGGGGCCCAAAGTGACCAGGGAAGGCTTTAGGGAGAAAAGAGACTTGTGACCTTTGAAGATTAGACAGAAAGAAAAAAAATAGGATGGTGTTGACACTATAGATAGATCTGGTGATGTTATTTTTCAAAGCCAAGAGGTATAAGTGTGATATGACAAAAATTTTTGTACTCTCTGAGGTATAGGTGGTCATTCAGTCTGTGAGATCAGTCTGGGCCTGAAATACTGGATTTTGGAACTGTTCTTTGGTTTATAAAACCTAAACGTGACTTTGGAGAATCTATCCTGAAAGCAAGAACTGAATGGGGCTTTAGTGAAAAGGATCATGGGGGGTGGATAGGAGACATTTAATTTTTACGTTGATAATTTGTAAACAATTTTTTAATCAGCCCTTGGACTGAACAGAGTGTGCTCCACAGCCTTTGATTCATACTAAGATCTTAAAAAGAAATGTGTTAATGGAAGCTGTGCTTAAGCCATTCTTGTTAGACTGATGGTTCTTGCCTGTGCATTAGAATCAACTGTGGTGCTTTAAAGACATACTATGCCAATTTCCCATCACTTACCAATTAATCAGAAAGGGCTGAGCATAGCTTTTTTTTTTTTTTGTAGCATAGCTATTTTTGAAAAGCTACCCAGATGATTCTAATGTGCGGTAAGAGATGAGGGCCACTGACCTAGGCGCTGCTTTGCATTTACAAAAGCTGTTCTTTCACCTGGGTGCCCAAGATGATTCCTGTGAAGAAGCAAGCTGTTAAAGTGCTTCTTGAAAGATAATTGCTAAGAATAAAAGCTTCAATTCAGGTTTAGCACAAAGCATTTTAGAAAAAGTGGCTGTTTTGGCAAATCACTTTTAGAGTGTTAGGAAATCCTAAAGCAATCATTACGAAATCCTAAACCTCTGAATTTAGCACAGCATTCATGCAGGTTGGTGGGGCCAGTGTGATTTGAAGCAAAATGTGATTTTGTTTTAGGCTTTTAAATTGCAGTACTCTGGTGAAAATGTTGACACTGTTACTGTGACCTATAAGTACTTTTCATTCAGACACCTGCAGATCGAAATTTCTGAGGAAGAAAGAGCTAAGGGCTTGAGAGGATGGGGAGTGGGTACCAAATCAGAATCTAAAGTCAGACTCCACTGTATTCAGTAATGCCTTGTCAGGGTGAGAGGATCCTCAACTGGTAAAGCTGTTCTATATAGCAACAGTGAACAAGCCCACCACTTTCAAAGAATAAAAATAAACAAAACCCTCAAATTTTCAGTGGAGAATTTAAAATAAAAATGCACCACACGTTTATTCTTTGCATTCTAAAATGCTTTATTTCTTCCAACAAAGGAAGTTCCTGCTTTATCTGAGATCCCTGCTGAGCTTTCTTTCAGACTTTTTTTTTTTTTTTTTAAGCCAGTTTGAGTATATTTGAAAAGGAAAAAGCAATGAGAGACCAAGACATTTACACAGGGTCATTCTAGGAGCTAGCTGGGATTAATACCCTAAACTGAATCTCATCTGTGGTGGTTCTGTCTAGTGATAATTCTAACATTATATTTTGGAATTAATAATTACTAGTTAAAAATAAAGACTCTGGACTAATGAGTAAAATGACAGATCTCTACAGTAGTGATTGGAAAAAACAGTGTTGTTAGCAAATCAGTTTTCTCAGCTTTCAGAATTGAAAGAATTTCAGTAGTCCTTGACTTTAGAGACTTTTAGTCTTTCAGAAAGCCCACTAAAACTTGAACTTTAACCCATCAGAAGAGTGAAATATTAAATTTATTTGTTTCTGGTTTGAATGTTGTCAGCCAAGTCCTGGCTT
The DNA here is from genome assembly GCA_004027475.1 of Anoura caudifer. Classification (NCBI taxonomy): domain Eukaryota; kingdom Metazoa; phylum Chordata; class Mammalia; order Chiroptera; family Phyllostomidae; genus Anoura; species Anoura caudifer. The sequence goes on along the minus strand of PVKU01011706.1, from coordinate 4,525 downwards.
GCTAATCTAATTATGGTTTTGAATCGACAGTTAAGAGTATAATTAAAAATAGAAAAATTATTCAATAACTGAAGTTGCAAAACATTTCAAAATGAGAGATCTACAGGGGGACAAAATGGATGCTTTTGTTGATGAGAATATTGGGAAGTATTGCTTTAGAGGAGGGTGAAAAGTTGGGGCTGGTTACAATTTAGTAGGCAAAGTAGCAGGGAGAGGTTCTCCCTCTATGATATTTCCATTATATTCCCAATGGAAATAAATTTATGTTTATAAAAGAGTTGTTAATAGGAGTTTGTCAAGAATAGTCAGCATCCAGCTCTAGAAGTACAGGAAGATACAGGATGAATTGAAAAACTGGTAGTGATTTTTTTTCTGTAGTTTAAATTCACTCTGTGTGCTAATACGTAAATGTTATGTATCTGTGTAATTCACATTGCTTATAATAGTTACTAGGGTATTTGAGAAATCAGTTCTATATGTTTTTTCTTGGCTTCTAGGTAGTTCCTTTCTCCAGGGCTCTGTAACGCTCAAAACCCTCACAGCGTTTCTGGTGCTGGCATCTAAGATATAAATTGTAAGTCAAAGTTTGTAAACCATTGTTACTATAATTTTGACAATGCTTAATGAACAGATAGGTAAGGAAATGGAAACTTCTGAAAAGTTAAGTTGTTGGAAAGCTGGTAGACTGGCAGAATTGTGCTAAAGAAATCTTACCTACTAAAAATTGTGTAAAGGACTTGTTTTATGTTTTCTTGTCACCTCCTTCTGTCTTCCTTCCAGCACTTAAACTGTGTCATACTAGTGGTTCTCTTTTTTTTTTCTTAAAGATTTTATTTATTTTTAGAGAGAGGGGAAGGGAGGGAGAAAGAGAGGGAGAGAAACATTGTGTGGTTGCCCCTCAAGCACCCCCTACTGGTGACCTAGCCCACAACCCAGGCATGTGCCCTGACTGGGAATCGAACTGGCAACCGTTTGGTTCATAGGCCAGCACTCAATCCACTGAGGCACACCAGCCAGGGCTGGTTCTCAAAGTATGGTCCCCAGACCAGCAGCATCTGCATCACTTGGGAACTTGAGAAAAAGCAAATTCTTGGGCCTCATTATAGATCTACTGAATCTAAAACTCAGGGGTGAGATGCCTACAGTTTGTGTTTTAACAAGCCCTCCAAGTGATTTTGATATCCACTAAAGTTTGAGAACCATTGTCTTATAGTATAGTTGTCAACATTGTTCCCTCATGATGGACCGTAGCCACTACAGTTCTTAATATAGTACTGCAAACATAGTTGATTATTTGACTTGAGAGCACAGGTATATTTTGTCAGGAGCTGCAACTATAACACATCATTTATCCTGTAAGGGAATATGTGGGAAGAAGAGACTAAAATATTTGAGTTTTTTCTTTCCTTGTTTTTATACTGCAGCTGTTTGGAAAGCCTATGCAAAAAGGGCTATAAAGCATGGACCAACAATAAGATAAAGATGTGGAACTGATGGGGTATATTTTGGTACTCATCTAGGGTAAGAGTAATGAGCCTTAGCAATTTCCCCCCTTGAGTTCATACTGCGAATGTAAGGGTAGAACTCTAAAACCTGATTTTAGAGAAGAAACTTTATAGTTGGAAAGTCTTTACTATTATATAATTTAAATTGTTTGATAGGACTTTTTTGTGAAGATGAGTAAACCTGGTTACCAAGCATTTTGAAAGGTTGATTTATTCAGTGTAAATAGCCCAGAGCACCAAATCTCTTTTTACCCCACCATGTCTGTAAAATATAGTTTCTCTACATTCAGCAACTTTGATTATTTTGTGGGCACATGACCAGTATATAATCAAGATCATGCCTCCTTTTTTTAATAATTAAAAAATATATTTTTAATTATCTTTTATTGATTATGCTATTACAGTTGTCCCATTTCTCTCCCATCATTCCCCTCCACCCTGCACACCCCCTCCCACCCACATTCTCCCCTTTAGTTCATGTCCATGTTTCATAAGTTCTTTAGCTTCTACATTTCCCACACTATTATTGCCCTCCCAATATCTATTTTCTACCCACCGTCTATGCTACTTATTCTCTGTACCTTCCCCCCCCTTCTCCTCCCACTCCCCTGTTGCAAACCCTCCATGCGATCTCCATTTCTGTGTTTCTGTTCCTGTTCTACTTGTTTGCTTAGTTTGCTTTTGTCTTAGATGTGGTTGTTAATATCTGTGAGTTTGCTGTCTTTTTACTGTCCTATTTTTTATCTTCTTTTTCTTAGATAAATCCCTTTAACATTTCATATAATGGCTTGGTGATGATGAACTCCTTTAACTTGACCTTATCTGAGAAGTGCTTTATCTGCCCTTCCATTCTAAAGGACAGCTTTGCTGGATAGAGCAATCTTGGATATAGGCCCTTGCCTTTCATGACTTGGAATACTTCTTTCCAGCTCCTTCTTGCCTGTAAGGTTTCTTTTGAGAAATCAGCTGACAGTCTGATGTGAACTCCTTTGTAGGTGACTCTGCCTTTATCCCTTGCTGCTTCTAGAATTCTCTCCTTCATTTTAATCTTGGCTACTGTAATTATGATGTGCCTTGGTGTGTTCCTCCTTGGGTCCAACTTCTTTGGGACTCTCTGAGCTTCCTGGACTTTCTGGAAGTCTATTTCCTTTGCCAGATTGGGGAAGTTCTCCTTTATTGTTCAAATAAGTTTTCTATTTGTTGCTCTTCCTCTTCCCCTTCTGGTATCCCTATAATTCAGATGTTGGGACATTTAAAAATATCCTGGAGGTTCCTAAGCCTCTCCTCATTTTTTTTGAATTCTTGTTTCTTCCTTATTTTCTCTTTGGTTGTTTCTTTCTTCCTTCTGGTCCACTCCATTGATTTGAGTCCTTGTTTTCCTCCCATCACTATTGGTTCCCTGTGCGTTTTTCTTCATTTCACTTATTGTAGCCTTCATTTTTTTTAATCTGATTTGCAATCAAAATCAAACAATTCTGTGAGCATTATAATCACCAGTGCTTTGAAGGGTGCTTCTGATAGGTTGGCTACCTCTTGGTCGCTTAGATGAATTAGCTCTGGGGCCCTGATCTGTTCTCCCATTTGAGCCATCCTTGTTTTTTTTTTTGGTCTGGTCACAGCTGTTACGTAGTGAGAGGCAGAGCCTTAGGTGTTCACCAGGGTGGGGCAGCCCAGTTGCTGGGTTGTGATGCTGGATGTGGGGGTGGGGTCCTAGAGGGAACAATGGCACTTGCTCTGCGCTCTCTCTCTGATTCCAGTTCCTTCAGCTGCTTTCCCCAAGCAAATTGGGCCCTTCTGGTGCTGATTTCCATGTGGGTGGGCCTGTGCATGCTCCAGGACCCTGTGGGTCTCCCCAACAAACTCTCCTGTGAGTCTGGGACTCCCTCCCAGCACCTCAGCCCCTACAAGTATTTTCAATGGGTGCTTTTAGGCTTCACTTGTAGGTGCTGGGGCCCTGCATCGTGCAGTCTGTCTTGCTCCCCATTTTTGCCTGGTTTATCTGCGCATGAATGTGTGTCCACGGTCAGCCACCTTGTGCACCCAGCTTGGCCTCCTCGTGTTCAACCACCGCCGCCTGTGTGCCTGGGGTGACTGCGTTCCCTGGGACAACCAGCTACCATCTTCTCCCGCTGCGACCCCTCTCTGCCGGCCGCCGACTCCGCCCCTCTTACCGATCTGGGTGAATCATTGTCAGACTTCCGTACAATTCAATTTTCTCTCTGTCCTGTTGGTTTTTTTTTTTTTTTTTTTGGTTCTATATTTTTGCTGTTCTTAATCTTGGTTATGAGAGGAGGCACAGTGTGTCCACTTATGCCTCCATCTTGGTCGGAAGTAAGATCATGCCTCTTTTAAAGCATCTTATAGTTTAGTAATAAAAACTCAGAGTGAATGGAAGTTAAATGGAGACATAAGCCACCTATTATGGGAGCATAGGGGAATAGTTAGGACTTGTGAAATCTATGAAGGCAGAGACATTTTTAAGCTTTGTTTTTTTAAATAAGTATTTTTCTATAAGTTTGTTTGGTCCTTTTTGAAGCTTTGACCAAATGTTATGTTAGGAATAAAAAAATGTGGTGTTTTATTTTCTATTGTGTCTTCCCCTAAGGGCTCAAGAGTTCTCAAAGTCAGATTTGAGTAGATCTGGTTGCTGTAGGTTGAATGACATACCTGCTTAAATAAGTGATGTTTTATCCCTTAAGACTGGGGTCCCTGATCTGATTTGTTTGGTTGTCCCAGGATAATTATTATTCTCCCTCTCATGCTAAGGAGTACGCTGGTTTGAAGGAAAATTTATGTGGTCCCCCCACTGAGACAGCATGGTCTTCTAGGGTAGATTCCATGTAACTAAAATAGGATAAGGGAAGACATCTTGCATCTTTTTGGGGCTATTTGTTTTTACATTCTTTTGTTTTTACAGTCTGATGTTAATATACCAAAGTGTAGTTTAAAAAAATTCAAAATAGAAGTCTCCAGGGAGGCAATACGGTTTGGATTAGAAAAGGGCCTCTCGGGGGGCTTCC
>PVKU01011705.1:0-41180 GCA_004027475.1 Anoura caudifer | reverse complement strand
GCCCCCTACAGGGGACCCGGACTGCAACCCAGGCATGTGCCCGGACTGGGAATCAAACTGGTGACCTTTTGGTTCACAGGCCAGAGCTCAATCCACTGAGCCACACAGCCAGGGCAGAATAGTCTTAATATTAATGGCATCTGCACATAGCAGTGACAATTAAGACCAAATGCCATTAGCCACCTACTGACTGAAGACTCATCCTTCATTCCCAGCCTGTGGTCCCTTGGGGAGGGTGCAGGGATTGCTCTGCTCTCCTATCTCATGAAGTCATTCTGCAGCTCCCCCCGCCCCCAGTACCATGCAGGTGATTCTGTGAGACCCTAAGACCCCAAGACCCCTCCAGGCTCAACCGTCAGTGTGGTCATTTCTACTCTGAAGTCCAAGTCCTGCTGTCTCCATGGGCTCTACCAGGATAACAAGGTACAGGGCCCCTCCCAAGGTTCTTAAATCCCACTGTTCAAACTATGCAAATGGAAGTTATGGCCTGGAACTCAGGCAGGAGGAGGCCGGAGCCACCCCCTATGAACCCACTTGGGTCTGTGTTCTCAAAGCTTCCCTGTCTTTTCTTCTCCCCTGGAAACTTTTGGCCGGTTATCTGTTGCTATGAGTTTTTCTATATATATATATTTTACATTCTGTCCTCAAGTATTTTCCATACTAAAGCATTCAAATTGACACAAACCAGAGCCATCCCCAAAAAGCCAAAATAAACTATGGAAGTGAGCGGGAAAGTATCCAGAAAGGAGGAAGAGGAGAGAAGAAGGCTGCCCAGTCAGCCTGTCCCTCTCCTCCCCGTGAGACCTGCCTCAGGGCCCGAGCATGAGCGCCCCTCCCTCCCTGCTCCACCTACATTGGTGACATTTCACATCCCTTGAAATTATCCTTCAACTTCACGTGACAACAGCTGACATGGATACGTACAGTGAGGTGTGGGTGAAGCACACCCTAAACTGAGGGATAGCTGAAACAATGAATTGCATCTTGAAGGAGAAAGGGGGCTGGAGGAAAGCTGCCAGGCACAGCTGTGCGTTCGCATTTGGCATATTTTAAAGAATTACAAGTACTTTTCACACACATGTGGTCCTCCTCATGACTCATCAATTGTGTTCTGCAAAGTCTCTGTAAATACTGAATTAAGAAATACTGAACCATTGCTCGCAGAGGAAAATACAGGGATCATTTCCCGCCCGCCTCTGGTCACATTCTCATCAGTCACTCAGCATGTACCCTCCATCTATGTGTTTCTGTTTAAAGGCACCGTTACGTAAAACATGCTGCTGATCCGAGAACACCGAGCTCACAGGCAGGAGCACGGCAGCTGGGGCCTGAACAAAGCCTCCCTGACCTGCATGCATGCTCTCCACCAGGCGCAGGACAGTCGTCCTGCACTTGGGATCGCCAGACAGCGCTTCGGCCCCACCCGTAGGCGCCGTTTTAAACGGTGATATCATCAACAGAAAGTACAAACGGCAGAAAACCTGTCACCAGATAACCGTGAACAGGACACCCGTTTGGAGCTGAAACGAGCAGACAGAATGTCACCTCACCGGGAACACGCGCGCAAGGCCGGTTACTCACCACTCCGCGCACGCGCACGCCCACAGTGGCGCCCAAGCACCCCAAGCGCCGGTTTGGGGTTCCCGGCAAATACTGCAGAGCGGGCAAGTTTGCAAGTGCGGAAACCACAAATAAGGAAGACTGGCGGGCAGGTGCAAGCTGTGTGGCTGCTCCGCGAGGTACGAAGCCAGGAAACAGCTCACCCAGGGCCTGGCGCACGGGAAGCCCCTCGCGTGCCCACCCCTCCCAGGACGGGGCCCCTGGTGGACGCAGGCTGGGAGCAGAGACATGTGCGCCCTGACCTCAGAGAAGGAGTTTCCCTGGGGCGCGGCGGTGGGTGGGGGACACTGTTTTGAGCTTGCCCGGATCAATGCCATTCACTCACGCTCTGATTTCATCAAGATCGTAGGAGGGAAAGCTAAAAGAAATAGCAAATATACTTTATACGGGGCCATTAACAACTGGCAGCAAGTTCTGCGTTTCTGAAGGAAACGCTGAGCCCAGCAGCACAAGCAGAAATAGCAACAGCCCAGTTGGGCAACGGTGCGAAACAGGTCACGTCGGGGCAGTAAAACACGCGCAGCTGCCTGGAGCAGGGCCACCGGGGAGGCTGCCAGAGGCCCGGACGTGGCCTGTGGCCCCCCTGATTCCTGCGGGTCGGGGCTCGAGAGATTTCTGATGCCCTGTGACTGTGACCTCTTCCCAGATCCAAGCGTAGGGAAGCAAGGGGGACCCGCTGCAACCCATCGCGAGTCACGGAGCAGCTTCTGTGAGATTCGGGCCGTTTCCATCTGACATCCGATGTCAACAGTAATCACATGTGAAATAGCTTCAATTCCCAGACAGAAGTTTCTTTCCTGGAAAACAACTGTTGAATGTGGCTGTTTTCCCACAAGACTCATTATGTTTTAATTTGGAGCTGAAAAAATAAAATGGAAACCACATCGTTTTTGGAAACAGCTCTCTCTTTTTAATTTAGCTATGTTGTTCTAACAACTCTAGGTTTCAAATCCTTAACCGGCAATGTCAAAAGCTGAGGGCCTGTGCTGCCCTAGGTCCCTCCATTTCTGAGGTTCCGGGATTTCTGCTCTTTCAGCTTAGAACTTTGTGTAAAGTCCATACGGGCACTGTAAACAGGCACCCAAATCCTGAGTCAAAAACTTGTCGTGGGTGGATGGCATGGATTTTCAAATCAAGCTTCAAAGAATTTAGGTCCTTGTTAGTGGATGGACTCTAGCAAAGGAAGACATTGAACACTGCCCAACTGCCTGAGAGTATTTGTGTAAAGAGTCAGGAGAGTAATGATAGCCCAGGGGAAAAAGGCGGGGGAGGGGAACTAACCTCATTCCTAAAGCATCCACTCAGACAAAGTGGGCTCGGAAGGCAGGAAATTCAGCGCTCTGGGGCTGATTAAATTTGGCTTCACGGTGGCAGAGACTTCCCCAGGTCTGTGTCAGGAGAACAGACTCCCCAGGACACAGCAGAGGGGGTGCTCGCCTGGACTTCGCCTCTGTCTAAACTGGAAGACTGAGGGCTGACGTAAGTGCTATTCATTCAGATGAGAGAAAATGGTAACTAGGAACAGCAAGAAAGAAGCCGAGGAAACTAACGTCAACGAAAATTCATAAATGAATAACCTCGTTTGGTTTTTTTTCAGCAAAAAGCAAAAGTTTTCCACGGTTGCTGGAGAATTGTGTAAGAAGTCTGCAAGGCAGACAGGAGGTCCTCACTACCTGCTGTCCCGAAAGAAACTGACCCACAAAACGACTAACGTGCCAAACCACAGGGCAGCATCCCCGGCATGGCCACACCCCAGGGGAGGGTCAGCGGTGGCCTCCCCTCCTCAAGGAGGAGCACGGATCTCCGAGGACGCTACCCTGCGGCGACTGGAACACACCTGACAGGTGGAGCTATGCAAACGCTAGTAGCAATTACAGCAAAAAAAGAAGAGGTCACTGAAAGACCCTGAAACACAGACTAGGGGCCATAACCTGCCTCAGGACCGTGGGTCTTACGTTTCTGCAGCTGAATTTTCAAGAGGATTCTGATGTACCTCGTAAATGAAAAGCTGGAATTCAGCCTGACAGAAATTCCAGTCAGACAGCCCCTACCTATCCCGTTCTGAAGGGGGTTAGATTTCGTAAATAAATCATGTATTAAGGCAATTTTATTATTTTTGACATCGACTTAACAGAAACAAAAATATAATTTCATGGGCTGTTCGCAGTAAGGGTTTATAATAAGAAGTCCCTGAAATTTTATACAAATTATGGTAATAAGCACATATGTGTACTTTTTTTTCCTTTTCTCCCCCCTGTAATGAGATTTCCTAGCTGTCAACAGATTCTTTCACAGGGGTCTGTAATCCAAAATTAGGTGACAATCCGTGGAGGTAGCTGGAGAGAAGTTGGTGAACCACCATCAGCAAAAGTTACGAGTGAGGGGAGTCATGTCTTTGGCAGCTGAGATAACCGCAGAGAGGCAACCCTGGAACTATGGGAAACTGTGTTCGGTGGCTATTTGGTAAAATGTTACCAACTGTGATGCAGACTCTGGCCCGCAGCGTCTGTGGCTTTATGGATGAGATAAGATACATTCACACAGACTACTGAGTCCTGTGAAGGAAAAGGGACAGCCTGGCCACTCTCTCAAGGGGAGGGTGCCCCTTGCCCTTGCCTTGACAGGTTTTTAGTGTGTTTCAGTTAGCACAGGAGTCCAGGTAACGTTCCTCAATCATTGTCAGGCTGTGAGGATCAAACAATAGATAACATAAAAAGAACTCTGAGGGCTTATTCTGAGTCAGAGTCAGTTAGCTAAAGGGCTATAAAACTTTGGGAAACAAACTCATTTCCTGCTCGGACCCTTATCATTTATATGATAGCATTCTTAGCAAAGCAGGTTCCACAGGATTTTACATATTCTTCCTTAGGCCTGATCACCCAGGGAACCCGCCCTTTCCAGCACAGGGCTGCACCACCCTCTGTCATTGTCTCAGGGTTCAGGCAGGGGAAGTAAGGCAGCCAAGAGATTAGGAGACTTCTCACAGACAGAATGAGGACTCAGGCTATGTCAAAGCTGAAGGGCAAGGGTCCATTACCCCCTTTTGCTGTAGCCCCCCAAGTCCTTCCCTGGGGGCCCCCTGTGATCGTGTCTGTCTTAGGTCATTCCTCTGTTGAGGAATCTTACCCGTCATTGGCTAACTGATCATGCACTAGGGGCCAGGCAGGGTGAAGTAAAAGGGGCAGAGGCGGTGCCCCTGCCAGGGAGATAAGCCTTGTCTCCTTAGTGGCTTATGGTCCCAAGGTCGCTCACTCAGCCTTAGCCATGGGAGCGGGGGGGTTCCCAACACAACTGGTCACCCAGTGTTGAACCACCAAGGGAATGGGGTTTCAGCTACTGACCGAAAAGAGACTTAGGTGAAGACCACATCAGGGACCCAGTTTATGATTCCAGAGGACAAGATCTGTATGGAGTAGTAACAAGCAGAAAACTGTACAAGAACAACAATTAAAATTTTTTTTAATTTTTAAAACAGATGTGTACAGAGTAAAGTGCGGACGAGCAGAATCTAAAGATCCCCCACTGCAGAACACGATGAAAGTCACGACACTGATTTAAATCAATCTTCTTCCCGAAGTCACACAGGACAGGAATTGGAACATCTGTTCTTATTCCCAAGACAGACAGACACCCTGTAAGCAATCAGCCAGTAGTGAAAGAATCGTGGTGCAGGTGGTATAGATGATGTCAGTTATTTAAAGGGAGTTCAGAGTTGGTGTATCAATTATTTTGATCTGCTGCAAGTTTTCCTACCCCAACCAAATCTTATCCATGGCAAGTACCTCTTCCCCAAGCCTTCCCAACCCCAGGCCATACCTCATAGTTCAAGCTCTGGGAAGATAAATCCCCGTAACTTCTGTCTGTAAAAACCAGTGGGGGTTGGGGCAGTGGAAGAAACTGCCACATTTTCAGGAAAGTCTATTTAAATGGTCCTCATGGACTTAGAATGTACACAAACCCCCACTCAGCTTCACCGCCGGGGCAACAGTTAGAAGGGCACCCGTTGCGTATGGGAAGTGAGTGAAGTGACTGGAAAGGGGGCGGGTGCCAAGCAAACCTCCAGAAGGCAAGCAGTGTCATTTTCCCCTCTCTAAGCCACCCCCCCCCACACACACACACAGAGCCACAAAGCAGTGAAGCAGGTGGCCTTGCCCTGGCTATTACCTAAGGTTCTGCCCTTCAAAATTTCCAGGTGCCTTTTCTAAGACAGACAGTCAAAGCGGCTAAGACACAGAAACAAACACAGGGAGGCTGTTAAATTGAAAAGACAAAGAAATATGGCCCAAATGAGAGAATAGAACAAAACCTCAGAAAAAAGAAATAAACAAAAGAGAGATAACCAACCTATCATATGCAGAGTTCAAAACACTGGTGATCAGGATGCTTAAAGAATTCACTGAGCACAGCAAAAACATAAGGGAAGAAATGAAGGTTATAATAACTGAAATATAGAAAAATCTACAGGGAGACAACAGTGGACAGGATGAAGCTGAGAATCAAATCGATAATCTGGAACACAAGGAAGGAAAAAGCATTCAATCAGAACAGCAGGAAGAAATAAGAATTTTTTAAAAAATGAGGATAGGCTTGGGAACCACTGGGACAACTTTAAACATACCAACATCTGAATCACAAGAGTACCAGAAGAGGAGGAAGAGCAAGAAATTGAAAACCTATTTGAAAAAATAATGAAAGAAAATGGCCCTAATTTGGTAAAAGAAATAGACACACAAGTCCAGGAAGCATAGAGTCACAAACAAGTTGAACCCAAAGAGGACCACACCAAAACACCTCATAATTAAAACACCAAAGGTTAAAGATAAAGAGAGAATCTTAAAAGCAGCAAGAGAAAAAAAGACACTTATCTACAAAGGAGTTCCCATCAGACTGTCAGCTGATTTTGCCAAATAAACTTTACAGGCAAGAAGGGACTGGCAAGAAGTATTCAAAGTGATGAAAAGCCAAGGACCTACAACCTAGATTACTCTATCTGGCAAAGCTATAATTTAAAGGGAAGGGCAGATAAAGTGCTTCCCAGACAAGCTAAAGCTAAAGAAGTTCATCATCACTAAGCTATTATTACATGAAATGTTAAAGGGACTTATTTAAGAAAAAGAAGATCAAAACTATGAACATTAAAATGGCAACAAATTCACAGCTACCAATAACTGAATGTAAAAAACAAAAACAAACTAAGCAAACAACCAGAACAGGAACAGAATCATAGGTATGGAGATAATTTGAAGGATTATCAGCTGGGAGGGGGAAAGGGAAGAATGGGGTAAAAGTGCAAGGATTAAGAAGCATAATCCATAGGTACATAATAGACAGGGGAATGTCAAGTATAGTATAGCAAATGGAGAAACCAAAGAACTTCTATGCACAACCCATGAAATGAACCACGTGGGGAGGAATGCTGGAGGTACCAAGTGGAGGGGGGCAAACGGGGAAAAATTGGGACAACTGTAAGAGCATAATCAATACAATATATTTTTTAAAAAGAATGTTTAGTTGGTTGCTCAGATATTCAGATGTATCCCTAATAGTATGACTCACTAAGCTGCTTATTTTCCAACAACATGCACTAGACATGTACACAGGATGCATAGTGTTTGAGTCCAGTAAGACCAAACATCGGTATGCTTTTCTTTCAAAAGAACCCGAAACCTGAAACCCTCTTTTTAAAACCTTCCTGGCACTTTTCGTGGCTGCCAAATCACAAATTTTGTTTGCTTCCTTTCTGCAGCGCACACACCTCTTCCCTTTTATTAAGCAAAGCCATGGTGTGTCCCAGTTAGAAGAAAAATTCAGATGCCAAGAGCTGCGACCATTTTTGCTCCACATTGCTTCTAGCAACATGGCTGGCTGGAATGAACACCTGACCAGCGAGTACTTCGGCCCAGATAATCAATCACCTTGTCCTCGCGTTCCCAGACACCAACAATCCGATACCCGGTACCTGGGTTTTTCTCATTAAAGCTTACTAACCTTCATTCATTGTTTTTCAACAAATAACTCTACGTAGAATGCTTTTATTCTCTTCTGAAAGTTAAAAGTAGCATCGGTGGGTAGCAATGGCAACAAAATTTTAGTCCATTCATAGGAAGAGTGCCTCAGAATGCAGAGCCGCCAAAAAATCAGACAGTCACATTCACACCCAACCCAACTGGGGAATGTTTCGTAAAACCTCCGGTCTGGGCTCTTCAAAAAGGTTGATGTCAAGGGTAAAAAAGCAGAGAAATTGTTCGGGATTAAAGAAAATTACATCAATTGGATTGGCTACAGACTAGATTAAAGGACATATAATGCATAACTGTTATAAAGGATTTTATTAGCAAAGTTAGAAAACGTGGCTATATACAGGCCGCATTAGACAACAGAAATGAATCCCAGTTTCATTCTTTAACATAATGAAATGATAAAATGAGTACTAGGTTGCCCAAGGTCACTGGGAAAAGGTGGGATTAGAACTCAGCAGTGTACCTCCAGAGCCATCTTAACAGTTTTACTAAAGGTGTTTAAATAAAGACTCACAATCACCTGGTAAAGACTATTAGGTAATTTTTTAGCAACAAATGGGGCGGAGGCAAGAGGTTGGGCTCTTCAAACATGTTAACGTTGTGAAAGGAAAAAGAAAAGCTGGAAAACTGTTCCAAGCTAAAGAAAACTACAAGGGAAGGCAAGCTTCCCAGTGGGTGGATCAGATGATGTTCACGGACAGGAAGCAACAGGGGCCCGTCATAGCAGGACGAGGTCCGAGGTCACATGGCCTTCAGGGTCGGCCAGCTCAGACTGCCACCCACAGTGATCCAAACCTCTGTGTCCAAGTCACAAGGACAAAGAGTTCTTCTAGAAGTCAAGGAACGCTGCTGATGCTTGAAGTAACCCCCTTAAATTATAAATCACTTCCTCGATGGAAATCGCTGATGATGGTCCTTTACTTTACACCCAATTACACTCCTCTGGTTAGGTAAGACCTACCTGGACAGTGGCCAGGCACCACTTCAAAGCAATCACGGTCCCTTCCGGTCACCTCCCCACACTCCCTTCGGGCACCGCTCGCCCCATGTTAAATACTAACTTCAGTTCCCAACCTGTTCAGCAGATTTTAATTCCGCGGCCTCCGAGAGCCAGACTTTGTACCAGGCTCGGAGCACGCAAAAGTGAGACTGTCAGGGCCAGCCTTTCACATCCCTAAGCACATCTTTTGAGAGCAAAAAAGATTGTTTTATAAGCTGGTCATTCTGTCCTTTTCAAAAACTAACATTAAATTTAGTAAAACTACACATTCAAAAAGCAGGGTTTTTTCTCAAGTTTAGTGTTCGGTTTTAAAATCCTACCATTGTACTAGAATCTAGTAAATTTTAATATTCACTAAGGGGATCTTTGATTTATGTTTGGCCCCATTTTTAAGAAGAATTTATTAACTCCTTTAAATATTTAAAACTGAATTTGCAAAAGTAATATATTCAAATTTTAAGCTTTTCAAATATCTGCTAAATGCTTCCCAAGTACTTAAACAATTGTGGTAACGTCTAATAAAAGTACATGTGCAAATATAATTAGTTTAATTCATTTAAATGTTGCCATGCTATTTATAAACAGTAAAATTCTGAACAAAAAATTATATAAGTCAAAAATTAAGTACATGTTTTAAATCAAAGTCAGAAAGCTAACCTGATAGATACCCAAATATACTAAATTATCTCAAACGTTAAAAACATTTTAAATACCAAACACAGTAGTTTTTCTGGGACCGGATGGATAGGCCAGGGGAGTTCCACGCGGGTATTTCAGCAACTCCCCACGCAGCAGGTCTACCCACGTAGCTCGGTACTTGCAGAGCACGCTACGCATCTGCCGGGCTCTACTAGAAACGGAAACGTTATCTGACCGGACTCCGGACCTCTGCGTCCAGGAAGCACAACACGGAAGTCGTGCTGATCAGAGAACAGCGACCCTCCCCCGACCCCCGAGAAGCTCCGAGTACGAGCTGGGACCAAAAGTAGGTGAAGTCAGTGCCTCTAAAGCCCCAGCTACGGGTCCTCTTGCCCCAGAGCCCATCCACTCCCTGACTCTCAAGCATCCTATCCACGTACAGATGGGATCAAAGATCCTCCAATATAGTCTTACAATGCTGAGATTGGTAAGATGGTCTTAACATGGGGTCCCCGTCAAGGGCTTCAGTATCTTGGCAGGTTGCTCCTAAACAGACATTGCAAATTGACAGCCCGCAAGGCAACTGAAGTCAAAGACATGTTTGTTTGGCCCAAATGATGTTGATCCAATGTTTGGAAATTAGGAGATTGCACAGAAAATCGGAATATCCGACACCCCTTGAAAATCTAAGACAACCTGGACATCCTGAAACCCTCATTCCCACACAGCAAACACCAGCGGCAGGGACGCAGCTGCTTCGATCTTTGAAAAGAATGTTGCCTCCTCTGTTTACCCGGGTCTTTCCTCCACCCCACCCCCAACCTTCCCCTTTTACATTTCCCTCCTGGACTGCGGCAGCCAGTTTGAGTTTTCCCATCTTTATTAATAAAGGCAAGGTCCACAGAGGATAGTTCAGGCACCACCGATACTTTTGACAGAGTTCCTGAAGTTCTTAGTAAGACACACCGCGGATGCCCATGTTTGTTAAGGGGGGATCAGCCAGCATCAGTTCCCATGAGCCATTGCAATTTCCGGCCATCTCTTTAAGAATGACAGCTATTACTGTTCACCATGTCATACTGACAGAAATATTCTTTCAAACAGAAGATTACAGCTGGATGAAACTTAGGGAAACATGTAATCCAACGCTTCCTTGTAATTCGTGTTTGAATCAAAGCCCAGAGAGATAGAGAGACTTGTCCAAAGTAAGCATTGCACACCCACTATTTCACTGGATTTATTAAGTGTAAGAGACCCTTCTGCGTGGGGTGGGCCCAGCTGCCACTTGGAGATGCACAGGACCCACGCCCACGGATAGGTTCTCCTGTGGGGAATCAGGCCTGCATTTGTACCTAAGCTGGTTTGGGACTTGCTTTTGCTAAAACTCCCTCACCCTGACCTGGGACAGCAAGTGCTTATTGTAACTTCCTAAGATCCATGCTAAACCTGGCAAGGACCAGTAAAACCAGTTCAACCACTTTTCTCTTTTCATTTGCTAATATCTTCTTCTGTGATGTGATTAGGGGCATTGGCTCCTTTATTGTCTGTAAAAGGTAACCACCTAAAGCAAACCTGTGCATAGTAAATGAGGACCATCATGTAATGGGACAAAAAATAAGATAAAGGCCTGTCACGGCAGAGACCATGGCTTTTGCCCCCCTTGAGAGAAAAGCCCTGCTGTCCCTTTTCCTCCACCGGACTCGGTAGTCCGTGTGAATGTCTCATTTCATCCATAATGAGATGGACGCTGCGGGCCGGTGTCTGCATCAATTAAGTTATTCTTAGATTGCTTCAAACCATCCAAGATAACCAGTACTTGAAAAGTTTAAAATATGTTGAAAAATTAATGTTCTTTGCCTGAATTTGGGAAAAAACAGAGAAGAAAGAAAAACTTACCAAAGGTAGACATCCCTTAGACAGTCCAGCTCTGGCCTACCTAAAAATATTTTTAAATGCAAATAAAAGGACCTGAATAGACACTGCTCCAAAGAGGACATACACATGGTCAATAGACATGTGAAAAGATGCTCAGCATCACTAGCCATCAGAGAGGTACAAATTAAAACCACAGTGAGATATCACCTCACACCTGTTAGAATGGCCGTCACCAATGAATCAACAAACAACAAGTGCTGGTGAGGATGTGGAGAAAAGGGAACCCGCATGCACTGTTGGTGGGAATGCAGACTGGTGCAGCCACTGTGGAAAGCAGTATGGAGTTACCTCAAAAAAACTAAAAATAGGACTGCCTTATGACCCAGCAATTCCACTTCTGAGAATTTATCCAAAGAATCCTGAAACAGTAATTCAAAAGAACATAAGTCCCCCTGTGTTTACTGCCGTGTTCTTTACACTCCCCAAGATAGAGAAGCAGCCCAAGTGTCCATCGGTGGCTGAGTGGATAAAACAACTGTGGGGCATTTACACAGTGGAATACTACTCAACTGTAAAAAAGAAGAAAGTTTTACCCTTTGCAACAGTGTGGGTAGACCTGGAGAACATTGTGCTAAGTGAAATAAGCCAGTCAGAGAAAGACAAATACCACATGATCTCACTCATATGTGGAATCTAATGAACAAACTGAACTAACAAGCAAAATAGAGACAGACTCATAGATGGAGAGCAGGATGACAGCTCTCTGGGGGTGGGGGCAGTTTAGGGGGTGAAGAGATTGAGCAAAAACAAAAAAGGACTCAAGGATACGGACAACAGTGTGGTTATTACAGGGAGGAGAGGGTATAAGGGGGACAAACGGTAACAGAAAAAAATGCAATGAGAAAAGTTGGAGAAAAACATTTTTTAAAAAAAGAACTGACAACAAAGGAAAAATTACAAGAGCAATGTTGCCCTGGCTGGTGTGGCTCAGTGGATTGAGCACCAGCCTGTGAACCCAAAGGTTGCTGGGTCAATTCCCAGTCAGGGCACATGCCTGGGCTGGGGGCCAGGTCCCCAGTTGGGGGCATGTGAGAGGCAACCAATCAATGTTTCTTTCACACAGTTTCATTCCCTCTCTTTTTCCCTCCCTTCCCATCTCTCCAAAAATAAATAAATAAATTCTTTAAAAAAAACAAAAACAGAAAAACAAAAATAAATAAACAAAAGAGCAACATTACCGTTATTTTGGGCTTGATGTGAAATTCCAATAA
This sequence comes from Anoura caudifer, assembly GCA_004027475.1. NCBI lineage: Eukaryota > Metazoa > Chordata > Mammalia > Chiroptera > Phyllostomidae > Anoura > Anoura caudifer. The sequence goes on along the minus strand of PVKU01011705.1, from coordinate 28,755 downwards.
ATGAGTTCTCTACATTTACACCTCCAAATCCCAATTTATACAATCAGCCAAAAGGCTAGTTTGAAAGTAAGATTTTATTTCAGTTGGTTCAAATTTCCATCCCCCACCTGTGGTCTCAAACATTCCTACCTGCTTCCCGTGTAAATTCCCCATGAACTTAACTCCGTCTTTACATTCATGCCACGGTCCTCCTGCAACTGATGTTGTAAGGTGACGTTAGTTCACCGGTCAGTTTGCCAGTTAATTGTTTTTAGGCCAAATCCACACAGAGTCTCCTACTATTACTTTCCCCTGGGCCTTAACCGCCTCTCCTTTCCGGGTTTCCACATTCTCTCTTCTTAAAGAAATGTCTCTCCGGGCATCAGTTCAACTCACCTACCCATGAAAAGCCCGTCCATGGGCTACGCTGCATGAATTCACTTGGGAAAGAATGCGGAGAAAGAAGGTTGCAGGGACATGAGCAGACATGTAGTAAGGATTTATTCTGTGCCAGGCATCTGGGCAGGCACTTCCACGCATTATCTCATATAATCTCTCAGTAGGGAATGGAAAGGAATGGAAACTATTTCCTGTAAGAAGGGACAATAAACTTCATTCTCTGCAGCCCAGAGGAGAAAACGGTTTCTCGTATGGGGAGGGAAGGGCTTCCTGACTCCCTGGGTACCCTGTGTGAAAACACTCCCTCGGTTCTTCCTTTGTGTTGTCTCCCTGCACCTGTCATCTAAATATAGCTTCCCATTGTTCCCCTGCCTGGCTTGTGTCCAGGCTACCTTGTCACACGCCACACCTCTGAGGGCTGGAACTGAGCTCTGATCTCTCTCTCTTGCATTGAGTCGTACCCTGCTCTCTATAGCTGCTCAGTCAAACATCCTGAAAGGAACTGCAGTCAAAGAAGGCAAAAGGAGACCTGAGGGAAGAGAGTGGGACTAACAGGCCGGAGGAGGGGGGTGCGGGGGTGGGGGGGGGCAGCCTACACAGTTACCTCAGCAATAATTACTCAATGGGAGCAATGGGTACTTACCTCAATTACGCTATTCAGGAATACTCCAGAAGGCAATTGTAGCATCTTTCCTTGCTACAAAGCTAGAATCACTCTTAACGACTTCATTTAAAACCTGTTCCTCAGTTCAGCAGCTGCTTTTGTGCCTCTACGGGTATAATTTCAACTTGCGAACTCTTCCAGGGCTTTATCTTAGCCTGTTGATTCTGTGGTTTTGGTGCACCGAAAGAATATGCTTAGACCTGTTCATGTTTCTTTTCTAATTTTATCTTTCAGTTACGGTTTACATTCAGTATTATTTTGTGTTAGTTTCAGGCGTACAGCACATTGGTTAGACACTCATATACTTTACAAGGTGGCCCGCCTAATATTTCCGGTACCCATCCGGCACCTCCCATGCTTATTACAATATTATCCACTTATTCCCCATCTTGTACTTTACATCCCCATGACTGCTTTGTAACTACCAATAACCCTTCACCTTTTCACCCAGCATCCCCAACCCCCCACCCCTCTGGCAACTCTCAGTCTGTTCTTTGTATCTGTGAGTCTGTTTCTATTTTGTTTGTTTTGCTCTTTAGATTCCTCATTAAGGGGAATTATATGGTATTTGTCTTTTTATGTCTGAGCTATTTCACTTAGAATAACAGCCTCTAGGTCCATCCATACTGTTGCAAATGATAAGATTTCATTCTTTTTAGGGCTGAGTACTATTCCATCGTATATGCAGTGGGATCAAAGTAGGTTTACAGTTTTTTTGCATGGAATATAATATAATAAAATGAAAGTAATAATGTAAGAATAAACTCTGTGTTTTTTGTACTCACCCTGTATGTACCAATACTTTTTTATCTGCTCTTCTATTGGAAAGCGCTTAGGTTACTTCCACAGTTTGGCTATTGGAAATAACGCTCCAGGGAATGTAGGGGGTCATATGCTCTTTCAAATTAGTGTTTTGAGTTTCTTCAGGTATATTCCCAGGAGTGGAATCACTGGGTCATAAGGCAGCTTCACTTTTAAATTTTCGAGGAACCTCCATACTGCTTTCCACAGTGGCTGCACCAGTCTGCATTCCCACCAACAGTGCACTAGGGTTCCCCTTTCTCTGCATCCTCGCCAGCACTTGTTGTTTGTTGATTTATTGATGATGGCCATTCTGAGAGGTATGAGATGATATGTCATTGTGGTTTTAATTTGCATTTCTCTGATGATTATTGATGTTGAGCATCTTTTTATAGAAAAAGATTTTATTTTATTTTCAGAGAGAGGAGAAGAGAGGGAGAAAGAAAGGGAGAGAAACATCAATGTGTGGTGGCCTCTCATATACCTCCCACTGGGGACCTCCTGGCCCACCACTGGGGACCTGGCTCACAACCCAAGCATGTGCCCTGACTGGGAATCAAACCAGGAACCCTTTGGTTCACAGCCCACTCTCAATCTACTGAGCTACACCAGCCAGGCCTATTGATGTTGAACATCTTTTCATATGTCTATTGGCCATCTGGGTATCTTCTTTGGTTAAGTGTCTATTCAGGTCTCTGGCCATTTTTTGATTGGATCGTTTGGGTTTTTTGGTGTTGAGTTGTATGAGATCTTTATAAATTTTGGATATTAACTCCTTATTGGATTTATCATTGGTAAATATCCTCTTCCATTCAATGGGTTGTCTTTTTGTTTTGTTAGAAGATGACTTGTCCATGTTTTTGTTTTGTAAACCAGATCTTTTCCCTCACTTCTCTACATTCCCTAGAGGTCACCTAGCTTCGACTTAGAACATATTAGCCATGCCTCAATTTCAAGATTGCAAGAGCTGGAGACTATGAGAATTACATGTAATTATCTTGAGCACTAACTAAACCTACATATAAAAATATGTTTATAATACCATATCACAAACATTGTATACTTCTTTCACATTTATCAAAGGTTTAAAAAACAAAAATTCTAACTGTAGGCTTGTATTTACTGAGCTTGAGTTTTATTAATTTATCTTAACCCTTGACATTTAGAATATTTCTTGTCCTAGGAATTATAAGTGAGGGCAGGTAGAGCTGTGATAAACTAGAATTGATGCTTCTTCTATTACACATTTTCCTCTGGCTGCAGAAGCAAAATATCCACTTGTCCATTCATTCACTCAACAAACATTTATTAAGCACCTACTCTGTACCAGGCATGTGCTAGCAATGAGGATGGTATGGCGAGCAACAACTGACATGCTCTTAGGGAGCTGGAGTCAGTTATGTTTGACCTAGAATCACAAGGAGAGGAGGAAGTAATGGAGGGTGGGGAATGGGGACACAAGGAGGACAGCTCAGGGAAAGTAAACAGTGTAAACAAACGTCCTGGGGAACTTCCTTCAAGGTGTCAGTTGATTTGATGCAGGAATCTCCACTATCATTTAAAATGCAAGGACTAGATAGATAGATAGGTATCCATGTTAAAGACACAGCTGAACTCAAAAGAAATTAAGAGGGAACACATAATCATAAACATAAGGAGTTTTTAAAACCACGTAGTCCTTGGGAGACACTAGATCAGATACCGTTTTTTTTTTTTTTTTGTACCATAAGATGCACTTCCCCCCCAACCACCACCAAGTTTGTGAGGAATAATGGTTGTTAATGCTGCTGTTGAGTTCTGTTTACATTTACATTGGGGAAATATGTTATTTACATTGGGGAAATATGTTATTTATGTTAATTATGTTATTTACATTATGAAGTATTTTACCACATTTTTTGCTTCAAAAATTTTTTTCCCATTTCCCTCCTCTAAAAGCTAGGTGCATCTTATGGCCCGAAGAATATGATATATATTTGTTCATACCTTTGTGGAAAAGAAATTTAAACTTCAGTCCCCACATATATTAAGAAGTAAGAATGAGCATTCTGCTTAGCACGGCTTTTCCAAAATGTGCTGAAAATCTCATAAACGTTACCTGAAAATTTCCCCCAGCATGTTCAGGGTTGCAGGAAAAAGAGAGTTGACTTCTTCAAACTCTCGGAGCAGAAATTTCAACAGCCAGCCGCTCCCACACACGTTGAGCAGTTTGAATCTCGAGACCGTACCACACACTGCTACAGAACCAACCACCTTCCCGTTACCTGTGCAGTGTAAGAATGTGGAGCGGAGAACCTCGTGTCAAAATTGGTTTGGAAGCAGTAAACTCAGTAGGACTTAGACAAAGGCAAGTGAACCTCTGTCATCAAGAGATCTCTACAATTCAGGGCATGGGCAGGACTCCCTTCGAAGATAACCCCTCCTGAAAATGAACTTGAGACCTAAATTATAAAACATACTAAGAAACAGAAAGGGAAAGGAAAAGTCCGATGACCCAAAAAAGGAGAAATTATGCTTAATGAGCACTGTTGAACAGATTTTCAAATCAGCACTTTAATAGTACAAAGAAAGAAAAGGAAATGTAAAATCCAACTTTTAAAAACATACAGAATAAATAAGAAAAGTAAAAGGTATAGTGGTCAAAATAGAAGACACTAAACAGGCTAAACAATAGACTAGACAAAGGTGAAGAAATAATTCATGAATCAGGATACGGATCTGAGGAAATCATCCAGAACACAGCATAGATAAATAAAAAGGTGAAAATATAAAAGGGAAGTTAGAAGTATGGCAGCTCTAATGTGCTTAATGGATGCTCTAGAGTAAAAAACTAAAGAGAGTAAGGAAGAGAAACTCTTGAGGTATGGTAAAGAATTTCCTGAACTGAAGAAAGTTAGGAGATACCGGATGAAAATATGAACTGAACAAAATCAGTAAAAACAAAGGTTTACACCTCCCTGTGAAACTAAAATGGTAGACCCATACTAACAAAAAATGTTAGAAGCCACCAGAGAAAAAAGATAGGTCACCTGAAAAGGAGCAACAATAAGACTAACAAAATAATTTCTCATTAATAACCATCTATGCCAGAGACCTTGGCTGAGTATCTTAAAAACCATGAAGGAAAATAACTTGTCTGTCTAGAATTCTATATCCAGCTGAACTAAACCCCAACAGTAGGATGAAATAAAAGCATTTTCAGACATACAAAGACAAGGACATAACTTTCCAGAAATATTTACTGAGAATAAACTACTGAAGGAAGTACTTCAACAAAAAGGAAATGTGTAGGCCACATAAAGTGAAAGCAAACCAGGAGAAAAAAAAAAACATTAAGAAACAAAAAGGAAGGAAGGGAAGAAATTATAAATTGTTGGGAAAACATAACTAAAACCAAAATCTACTGAACTTGAAAAACCTCCCCACAAAGACAGAAGAGAGAGGAAAATATTTTATTACTGAATAAGCATTAAGCCAGAATGAGATGCTGATCACAAGCCATTTGCCAGAGAGTACAAAAATGGAAGAAAATCTGACTTTTTATATAGCTAATTAGATACCACCAATTATATTCATAGGTTTGAGATAAAAATTGTGTGTTTATTTTATTTTTATTATTGTTTTCCCATTTGGAGTCAGGATACAGCTGAAGTTAGACCTTTCTTCTTACCTATTACTAGCACCTGGGTTCCAGCAGCATTTTTGAAGTTGAAGGTTTTTCTGGTGACCCAAAAATTATGCCTTGAAGTAATTAGCCTCTCTTCTCGGTCAAAAGCCATTCAAGTTTAAACATTAGAACTTGTCTGTTTAACTTGCACATTCAAAGCATTTTAGATTAGTAATCGGGAGATTATCAGTCTTGTCCTAATTGCACACCAACAAGCTGTGAGAACACAAGCAAGTTATCTCACATCTGGTCCGAATGCAAAATGAGGGAATGAGGCTCCGTGAGTTCTCAGATCTTTCAGGTCTGGGTGTGTGTGCCTCTATTTAGGACATATCTCGATTTGGCTCTGTGTGATGGACTCCTGGTCCTGTACCTGAAGAGCTTTAGACTAGTTCTGTCCTGGAGGACAGAGTTCCTTTCAATCCAAACGCAAATGATAAACATGAGAGTGAGAATAAATGAGCAGCTGTCATCTCTTCCCCTCACTGTGTTGTGGCAAAGCACTGAAAAGGCAATGTCACAGATCCTAGTTTGACCCCAGAGTAAGACATTGAGGTTTGCACAGAGAAAAGCCACTAGTACATCGGTTGTTTCTTAAGGTTAGTGTGTTAAAACAACCACCATTTCATTTGCTCGTGATTTTGTGAGTCTCTATTTGGTCTGGATTATGCTAGATTTTTCTGTGGATCTTGTCTGGAGTCACTCATTCAGCTGCAGCCATCTAGGAGCTCACCTGGGTTGGATGGTCTAGAACAGCATAAATCACATAACTGAAAATAGGTATTAGCTGCCAGGTTGTCCCTATGTCCCCAACAAGCTAATCAAATCTGCATTTGGCCCTGACCCATGTGGCTCAGTTGGCTGGGTGTTGTCATGCAAAAAAAAAGTTTGCCAGTTCAATTCTTGATCAGGGCACATATCTGGGGTGTGGGTTCAGTCTCTGGCCAGGGCTTGTGCAAGAAAGGCAGCTGATTGATGTTTTCCTCACACATTGATGTTTCTCTCCCTTTCTTTCTCCCTCCCTTCCCCTCTCTCTAAAAATAAATAAATAAAATCTTTTTTTAAAAAACAGACTTCCAGTCAGGATGGAGACAGAGGTAAACATGACTCACCTACTCACACAATCGCAGCAAAAATCACGATTAAACTGCGGAGCAACTATACCCAGGATCACCAGAAAATCAAGTTGTATGGAAGTCCCACAACCAAGAAATTAAAAAAGTCACATTCACATTCACTCAGATGGGTAGGAGGAGTGAAGATGCTGAGACATGGAATGGGTGGTCCCACACCCACACGTGGTAGATAAAAATAAGGAGGGATGTCTAGCCCCACACCAGGGCCCTCAGCCCAGGGTTCCAGTGCCAGGAAGATAAGTCCCCATAACTTCTGGCTGCACAACCCAGTGGGGATTGTGAAGCAGAAGAAACTGTGGGATTCTCAGGCATCTCCTCTTACAGGGTCTGCAGAGAACTTAGGTCTTATGCAGACTCACTCCCTGTGAGCTCCAGCACCGGAGCAACAGCCTGAAGGGCACCAGTGGCAGACGGGGATGAACCGAAGTGTCTGGCATCAAGGCAAGTGCCGGGGGGACAGCTCCCGCCCAGGCGAAACTCCAGAGGCCAAGCAGTAGCCATGGTCCCTTTTCTGAGCCCCTCCCAACACAGAGCCACAGAGCAGCGACACCGTATCAGAGACTCCATCGACCCGGTTCACAGGTGTTGTGCCGCCCAAGCAATTATCTAAGGCTCTGCCTCATCTAATTTATGAGCGCTCTTTTCTACTTTAGGACACACAACTAAGCTGCTTGGTGTCCAAGCAGCTCTACCTAATACATAAAACAAACACAGGGAGGTTGCCAGCAAGAAGAGACACAGAAACATGGCCCAAATGAAAGAACAGAACAAAATCCCAGAAAGAGAACTAAACAAAATGCAGATAAGCAATCTGTCAGATGCAGAGTATTAGGGTGCTCGAGGAACTAATTGGGTTCTTCAACAGCATAAACATGACCCAGCCAGAAAGACAGATTGCACTAAGTGAAATAAAGAAGAATGGACAGGGAATCAAAGGTGGAGGGAATGAAGCCAAGAATCAAATCAATAATTTGGAACATAAGGAGGAAAAAAATTCAATCAGAAAAGCAAAAAAAAAAAAGGATTCAAAAACACAAGGATAGGGTAAGAAGCCTCTGGAATTTCAAATGTACCAACATTCAAATCACAGGGATGCCAGAAGAAAAAGAGAAAGAGTAAGAAATTGAAAACTTATTTGAAAAAATAATGAAAGAAAACTTTCCTAATTTGGTGAAGAAATAGACATACAAGTCCAGGAAGCACAGAGAGTCCCAAACAAGATGGACCCAAAGAGGACCATACCAAGACACATTATAATTAAAATGCCAAAGGTTAAAAGTAGAGAATCTTAAAAGCAGCAAGAGAAAAACAGATAGTTTCCTACAAAGGAGTTCCCATAAGACTGTCAGCTGACTTCTCCAAAGAAACTTTGCAGGCTAGAAGGGATTGGCAAGAAATATTGAAAGTGATGAAAAGCAAGGACTTACAACCTAGACTACTGTAACCAGCAAAGCTATCATTTAGAATTGAATGGCAGATAAAGTGCTTCCCTGACAAGGTAAAAGTAAAGGAGTTCATCATCACCCAGCCATTATTACATGAAATGTTAAAGGGACTTATTTAAGAAAAAGAAGATCAGAACTATGAACATTAAAATGGTCACAAATTCACAACTATCAACTAAATCTAAAAAACAAACTAGGCAAACAAGCAGAACCAAAACAGAATCATAGATATGGAGATAATTTGGAGGGTTATCAGCTGGGAGGTGGAGGAGAAGACTGGTGGAAAAGGTAAAGAGATTAAGAAGTACAAATTGGTAGGTACGGAATAGGCAGGGGGATGTTAAGAACAGTATAGGAAATGGAGAAGCCAAAGAATTTATATGCATGACCCATGGACAAGAACTAAGTGGGAGAATTGCTGGAGGGAATGGGGGGTACTGTGTGGAGGGGGACAAAGGGGGAAAAATTGGGACAACTGTAATAGCCTAACCAATAAAATATATTGAAAAATAACTAAAAATAAAACTTCATTTGACAGCAGCCTTCCTAGAGGATGAGAGCACAAGCTCCTCAGCTGGGCCTCCGGAGACATAGCCTTGAATGATGAAGGTTGAACATCATTCCCCTGTGTTCTGTCCATCAAGCAAGTCACAAGGCCAGCCTGGATTCAGGGGGATGAGAAACAGGCTGTAGGAATGGACTGGAGTGGCAGAGTCACACTGCAAAAGGGAGAGAGTGAGGACATGGGAAGTATTTTGTCATCATCTGTGTAAACAATGGACCACTTTTCATCACAGGCAGCAATTCTCAGCCAGCCTGAAGCAGGCAACCCCTGAACTAAATATCAATGTCCTTACTTGCAAAGACTTATGGGTACTTTCCTCTCCTCGGAGAAAGTAATGGTGATATAGGTTAGATGTCTCCCTGGTAGGGAATCAGTTGTATCACTCTTGAGTACAAATTCTTGTGCACACATTGAGGGAGTGAGTGCTTTTTTTACCTTTGGTTTGTAGTGAGAGTGCCAATTTCCTTTGCTCTACGGACATGGAATGTTGACATCATAATAACATCATTACGATAATTAATGCCGGTGAGATTTGATTACCATGAACTCACCTATAGCAAATAAGATATGTATTGTTCTCTATTTGCTTTATTACCCTGTTACCTTCATAAGTTAAAAAAAAATGGTCAAATCAACTCAATCAAATTCAACAAATATGTATGTAATACCAATGTAGTGCCAGCAACCTACGCCCTGGAAATAAAGATGACATGGAAAAAAGGCGTGTGTGCCTCCTCCACCAACCTAACCCTGTCAAGCCCCAGCTTTATTAGATCTGAAGGTACAGAATGTTTCTTACTATTCTTATTGTTGCCATCTCAAGAACTACAACCCAATGAAGGATGGCCCGCCTTTCCAATTAAAACCTACCTCCACCTTCCAGCTGAAAAGTTATGAGCAAAACTTAAGCAGCCACTAGCTTTGTGGGGTTGTATATGTACTTGCATTTGCATTTGTATATGTATTCCTTCTGAATGAAATGCCTTCCTCTTCTTTTCCGCTCAGCGGTTCCTTCTCCGAAACCACACCCTACCCCAGCCAGGTAGCTGGTCATTCCCTTCCCAGGCTCTTCATTACCCTGGCAGTGTCCACTATACACCCACCACACCTGCCAGACTGTTGGTTTATGTGTCCGTCTCTTCCAGGACTTTGACCTTATGAGCACATATACTTTGGTACTTATCTCTGTAACTACAGACAAATACTCAGTGAGTGCTTGATAAATGATTTTAAAAATGAGTGAAAGAAGGAACAGTGGATAACAAGTCAAAGAGCAGTAGATAACTTACACTAATATTTTGAAGCCCACCATGCAAGCTGACTTGTAATTTTCTTCTGAAAACAAAGCAAACAAAGAGATGTAGCACAATACACACAATGGAATACTGCTCAGCCAGAGGAAAGGATGGAATACTGCCATGTGCAGTAACATGGATGGATTTTCAGAGCATCGTGCCAAGCAAAATAAGTCAGATGGAAAAAAGAACAAAAACCATGTGACTACACTCATACGTGGGATACAAAAAGGAAGGCAACAATGAACAAACAAAACAAATAAGCTCATAGACATAGACAACAAATGGTGGTGACCGGGGGTAAAGGGGTTGGGGGAAGGATGGAAAGGGTAAAATATATGGTAAGGGAGGGAGACTAGACTTTGGGTGTATATACAGATGATGTGTTACAGAATTGTACGCTCGACTCTTGTATAATGTTATTAACCAATGTTGACCAATAAGTTAATGTAAACAGAAAAAAACCATGAAAATGAGCAGGGTTCAAAGCATTGAGAAATCCTGAAGAGACAGACAGGCAAGAGGCTGGCTGGGTGGCAAGCGGATGGAGGTTCGTGTTGTGTTAAATCAAACAGGGTACTTTGGGCAGAGCATCTTCTGAGAGGGTTATTTTTGGATTCCGGGTAAGTCGATCTTTGCCACCCGTCTCCCCAGTTTACTGCATCCTCCTCCCCAATTACCCTGCATTTTTATGAGATGCAATTTAATAAGTAGTCGTGATAAGGGAAAAAAACAGAACCCATTTCCCTTTGGTTCTGAGTCCTTCACTTTTTCTTCTTCTAATACACTTCAAGCAAATTTTTAAATCTATGATCAATTTTTTATGTTATCCTCGAGGAATAATACATAATGACTTTACATAAAAAGAAAGATCCCACCCTGTCTGGTGTAGCTCAGTGGATTGAGCATGGGCCTGCGAACCAAAGGATCACGGTTCGATTCCCAGTCAGGGCACATGCCTGGGTTGCAGGCCAGCTCCCAGCAAGGGACCCACGAGAGGCAACCATACATTGATATTTCTCTCCCTCTCTCCTTCCCTTCTCCTCTAAAGATAAAACAGATAAAATCTTTATTAAAAAAGAGAAAGAAAGAAAGATCCCTGTTCTTGACTTTGCTTATCTTTTTTTAGCCAAGGAATCACATTTCATATTCAAATGCCCAAATTGTCTCTTCATAGGCCACACAGCAATGCCGTCTCCCATTTTGACAATGGCTATTGGGTTTACTTCCGTCGAGATAGGGCATAATTTTATCGGAACCAGAAAGGTGCTAAATCACAGTTCCACCGCCTTTGCTGCAGTTATGGTGGCGCAAAGGCAGCTGGGGAACTCATTTCGGTCTCAGAAAGTGGCAGCCGCAAGGTGCGGAACCGAGGCAACCGACCCACGGCTTAGTCGGAGCTTTACTTGTCAGTGTGCGTCACCAGAGCTGGGCAATGAGCAACCGGAAACACAATAAATCTCCAGTGATACGGTTTTCTTTAAAGGAATAATACGGTATAACTAGAAAACAATGCCTTTGCTAATCGAACAAAGTACCTGAACTTCTTGAGGGCAGACTTTGTTGCATCCTTGTTTATGAGCATCCATCATCACACTGGCATCCACAGAGCAAAGCACACACCTAGTTAATACCTGTAGCTGAGACAGGAGTATATGAGTCAGAAAGCATTTAGAACCTATGTCCAACAGATGGAGCTGATTAAATTATCACTTGGACCAGAGTTTCTTGTGTCTTTAAGATCCTGCATTAATGAGTTCACACAGAAATAAAAAGTGACGAAAAAGACAGGGGGGGAAAAGATAGGAACCAAATGAAAGGAAAGAAGCAGTTTCAAAGGTGCTCACCAGCATAAACTCGGAGGGGTGCCCCTGAGGAGCAGACGACTCCTCTTTCACTTGACTTGCTCTTTCCTAGCACGGTAACACTTGTGCCAGGAGTTGGTTGGAATACTGGTTCTCACACCCAGCTAATTATCCTAAATTAGCCTGATGTTTCCTACACACACAGATCTGCATTCTCACACAGACTCACTGAACGAGTCTCCTAAAGAGGGCCCAGGAACCTGTATTTTTCAATCTCCCTAAGTAATTCTCATGAATGTGATGCTCATCACAGGCAATTTTGCTCAGGAGATTGTAGAGAAGATGAAAATCTTTTCCACAGCTAAGCGGACGTGTAACTGCAGAACCCACTCACAACGGTCCTACCCTGATTAACGAGATACCGAGCTGCTTTTCAGAGACGACAGACCAGTGCCACCAGTCACACAGCCAGAGCACGTACAGAGGAGAGATTCAACCTCCAGCTGCACGAAGCACCAAAGGACAAAGGCGTAACCGGAATTTGAACGCCGAAACCCTTTCGGAAGCCAAGGGTCCATTGCCCAGGAAGATCGAGCGTTGATGGCCCTTTACCATAAATGGCCAGTTTCCAAAGGCCTCCCCTGAAACTTTCCCCACCAGCACTTGCACATGCCCATTCCCCCCTCCCAGTCCCTTAAAAACCCTAAGCTGGTCCAGCAAGGAAGCAGGTTTGAGGCACCACTGTATCTCCCATCTTCACAGTTGGCAGCTTCTCCATCAATAAACCTTTCCTTACTGCAAACTGACATTTTAGGTCTTGGCCTTTCAAAGCAATGGGTGCATGAACTTGGGTTCATAACAGATACAATTCACTGTGTTCATGTTTTCAAGGTAAAACTGCTGATTCTGTTATCTTCATGCCTTGAGGTGGGATTTGCCATGTGGAGTCAGGGGCCTGTTGAAGTTGGGTCCGTATTCTCTCAGAAGCCTGGGAGGTGGGGCCTTACCTCTTCTGATGACTATATTTCAAAGCAGAGCACGCTCAAAGCCATGAGGGTACACCCCTGAGCTGTGAAGAGGTTTATTTGGCGCTTGAATTTGTAGTAGCCAGGCAGCTCAGTCTCCTTTGGACTGGCCTGCCCACCCGAGCGCGGCACACGGGGGCAGCCCCAGGACTGCGGGTGCCCTGTTAATCAGCTCTCCTGGCCACAGCACTCGTAGGACGGAGAGGTGAGAGCTCTTTCTGAAAAGGTACTTGGAAAGCTCTTTGAAATTTAAGCAGCGTAGCGCATAAAGCACAAATTTTGAAATGAGGCAAACCTGGCCTAAAATTCGTGTTCCATCATCTATGTTTTCTGATTTGAGGCTAATTGATGGGCTAATTCTTCCAAAACTCCCTGTCTGTAGAACACCTTCCAGGAAGAACATGGAAGAAGGGTTATTTAACGGCTCTCAATACTATTATTGAAGCAAGAGAGTCCAGAGGCTTGGAGCGCACACTCTGAGCCTGAAGGCCCGGCTTCCATCCCAGATCCACTTAGCTGGTGTTCCTGATTTCTCTCCTACGCTCGGGCCTTAGAAGGGTGGCTGGCCCATATCAATGCCAGCTATTGTTTCCTTATTCTCATTGGAGTCTCCATGGTGCGCGAGAGAGCAAAGCTTCCACCCCATCCCTTTCTCTGTTTCTTCTACTTGTTTCCTCACCTTCATCGCCCTTTGCAATGGGGGCTAGAGAGCGTTAGAGTTATATTCCACCACTCGAGTCATTTGTTTCATTTGTAATTATGTAAAATCCTTTGAACTGCGATGTCTGTAGACAAATTCTCATCCAGATTTAACCCATTTAAAGCAAATGGAAAAAAACTGAAAATCTAAAGAAGCATAAAATTCCCAATTGCAGGAGAGGGAAGGCCTCTGGTTTCCACCCTATATAATACCTGTCGCCTTTCCTCTCCATCTTTTCCTTCGCTTGGCAGTTTCTGAATTAAAAGAGAAAGCCTAGCCTTTCACGCCCATTCAATGCCTGTTTAACAGTATACATAGCTTGTCAAAGAGCTAACGGTACCCTCGGAGGGAGCATGACTACCATTAGCTCTCCGCATATGTGACAGCCGTCACTCTTCTCTATGACAGATCTGGGGGCAAAGTGCAGTTAAATACACCACCCTAATCAAGTCCACGCAAACAACTGATAGACTGGAATATTAGGCGAAGAACGTTTAAACATCTGCATTAACTGCTCAGATGCAAACAATTTGTTCTAGTTGAAACCAAATGTAAATCAAAGCTCCTAACGCCTTTTATAGTGCCTATTGAGATGAGAACTAATCTCTCTCCATCTAAAAAACACTGTACCATCTTAGAAACTAGTGTTAACTCCAATCTTTAGGCTCTTCTGCTGATGAGCGATCCTGACTAAAACTGTCTACCAAGTTTGATTTGATCAAATAACAAGCCAGAACATGGGCGTGGGGGTAAATACTGATCATCATTTTTGTCACTACAGCCCATTGAAATGCTGTTTGCATTATCTTAAACTTTTCAACTAGCTCGGTTTCAATCTGAGACTGGTGCATATAGATTTGGATTCTTTATCTGGAACGTACTATCTGTGTCACCTTAAGCCAATTAGTTAAACTCTCTGGTCCTCAGCTTTCTGTTCTATCAACTATATGTAATGATACTGCAGTGGACTGCATGCGTGTGTCCCCTCAAAAATTCGTATGTTGAAACCTTAAACTGGGTGTGGTGGTATTTGGAGGTGGGGCCTTTGAGGGATAATCAGATCGCAGGTGGAGCCCTCATAGATGGGATTAGTGCCCTTATTAGAAAAGACCACAGAGGTAGCTAGCTTTTCTTTCCTTTTTTTAAAAATATTTTGTTTATTTATTTTTACATAGAGGGGGAGGGAGGAAGAAAGAGAGAGGAGCCTCAACATGTGGTTGCCTCTCACACGCCCCCAATGGGGACCTGGCCTGCCACCCAGACACGTGCCCTGACTGGGAATCGAACCGGTGACCCTTGGTTCACAGGCCCACACTCAGTCCACTGAGCCACACCAGCCAGGGCTAGCTAGCTTTTCTTCCCGCCATGTGCGGATGCAAAAATTCAGCAGTCCGCTACTTGGAAGAAAACCTCAGCAGAACCCTACCTTGCTGGCACCTTGATTTCTAACTTCCAGCCTCCAGGGCTCTGAGAACTAAGCTTCCATGGCCTGTAAACCACCTAGTTGACGGTACCGGGTTATAGCAGCCCAGGTTGACCCTGGCAGCCACCTTGCTCACATGGTTATTTGAGGGAGTAAATGTGACAGTGTGTGCCCAACCTGAGCCCCTCATCACCACGTCCCCTTTCGGCCGGACCTATAGCCCACACTCGATAAATGTTGGTTTCCTTCCCCTTCGCTTCCTCTCCAGCCCCCTTCATCCAAAGATTACAAATCCAGTGCCATCCTCCCAACCCCACAGGAAAAGAATTCCAACTCATCGTTCAAGTCCTAATTTTATCCTCCTTCCTCCATGGTCCGCTTTATCCTGCAGTAAAAGCATCTCTCCTGTCTCTGAATCCCTCTTCAGCTGTCACTTTCCTACCATTCAAAGTATGTGGGCACATTCCGCTGCTGGTGCATTTTTGCTTGGTCTCTTCTCTGTCTCCATCACCGATCTGTGAAAGTTTCTTGGTCTAATGTGGTATCTTAGTCACATGTGCTCATCTGCCCCCGGATTTCTCTGAAAGCAAACTGAGGCTGTTACGGAAAATAATTCGGAAAATAATGACTCTGGCGCGATTCGGGGTGACGGAGTGAGTCTTTATTACACACGCGGACCCAGAGGAGGCAGTCTCCAAATTCTGGGGCCTGAACCTTGGCTGAGCAGGGCTTTTATTGCTCTCTGGATGCCCTATCCTATGTAGCAAAAGCAGGAGGTACAGAAGCTGATGCGAAAATAACTCTAGGGTTGAGGTGTCCTTGAGGTGTCCTTATCGGAAGCTGGGTGCACAGAAGCCAAAGCAGAAGTTATGAGTACCTAACCGAAACCCGATGGTTTGGTGGTTTCTAAGTAACCTAAACAAAAGTCTTTCCCAGTTCCCAGTTCCTCTTCTGGGTCACCTTGTCCTAGTTGACTTTTCTTCTACAAGGCAACCCTGGGTTAGGTAGCTGATTGGGAAGATGATCCCAAGAAACATGAGTGGGGAAACCAAGGCAAGGAAGGGAGGGACGCTAATAAAGGGCCCATCAGTGAGTTGATTGTCACTGTGGGCAGCTAGTGCTCAGTCCCCCTGAGGATCCTCAAGAACCAATCCTTCAGAATAACCCCACAGAGGGTAGCAAAGCTAGAATACTTATTCACTGGCCCTCATGCCTCAGTGCTCAAGGGTTGCCTCAGTAGCATTAATTTCCAGCACTTCCTGCACTTGTACATGAGCTAAACAAACTCTTTTGGTTGTAGGAAGAAAAGCCAAGGGATGTAAACACTTCAGGTGAGAAGTGTCCCGTGCGCACCGAAGCCATCCTTTGTGGGTGGAGGTGAACCTTGGGGTGGGGTAGGCACACCATCTGCTACAGTGCTCAGTACAAATCTGCACGGTGCCCTGACTGCTGTGCTCAGTTGGCTGGAGCATCATCCCGTAAAACAAAAGGTTGCGGTTTGGGTTCCGAATCAGGGCACATACGGGAAGCAACCGATGGATGTTTCTCTCTCACATCTCTCTCTCTCTCTCTCTCTCTCTCATCAATAAACATATCCTTGGGTGAGGATTGTTTAAAAATCTAGCTAGCATTGAATGAATGAAAAAATAAATACTGCATAAACACTGCCTATATTTTATTGTAAAGTCACCTATCTAGAAAAGTTACACCTGTTTTTTTTTTTAATCAATTACTCTATTTAACCCATTTCTTAAATAATGTTCTAAGACCCCATTCTGGAGTATTCTAGAAAAGAGATAATAAGTATTTTGCTTTCTGATTCTTTTTGGGAGACTGTCAAAATCCCTGGATATTGTAAAAGGCAAAGCAGAATGGGGAGCGAATTGTTATCAAAAATCTTTCTTAATCATTTCTCAAAGGTTCTTTACAGAAATGTACAGTGACTCATCCAGACTCAAAAAGTAATCAGGCCTGGCCAGTGTGGCTCCACTGGTTGGAGGTCATCCCATAAACCAAAAGGTTGGGGGATCGATTCCCAGTCAGAGCACATGCCTAGGCTGCAAGCTCGGTCCTGGTCAGGGAGCCATACAAGAGGAAAACGATCAGTGTTTCCCTCTAACATCGTTTTATTCCCTTTCTCTCTTTCTCCGTTCCC
Organism: Anoura caudifer; assembly: GCA_004027475.1. Taxonomy (NCBI): domain Eukaryota; kingdom Metazoa; phylum Chordata; class Mammalia; order Chiroptera; family Phyllostomidae; genus Anoura; species Anoura caudifer. The sequence continues at coordinate 11,696 of PVKU01011705.1, read as the reverse complement.
CTCTCTCTAAAATCAATAATCATGTCCTCAGGTGAGGATAAAAAAGAAAAAGTAAAGAAAAGTAATCAGCTCTCAGGAGTTGACAAAAGAACATCCAGCCTAAGAAAAAGTCTTTTAAGAGTTTATTTCAGCCAAATTGATGACAATTGCCAGGAAGCAAAATCCCAATGGATTGAGAAAATGCTCTGGAGAATGGCGGTTTTACAGATTATTTTATATATTAGAATCAAAGAAGGAAACATAAGGAGGGCTACCTAAAATGACGTGAAACTCGTTTGTGATAGATTACGGAGGCAGGAGAAAGCGAAGAGGGGAAATCTCTGGGGTTGGGTAAAAAGCGAAATGGAGCGATACATGCTTCTTTTCCATTGGTGGGCATAGGATAGTTAACATTTACAGCACATGGAGATGGTATGTGGCCAAAGGAATAACAGCGTGATCTTACACGCTGATGCTTGAGGGTGTGCCTACAAGGGCTCTGGAAAAGAAAGTTACTCTGGCATTTCAAAGGTATTTTATCTTAGGTGCACAAAGACGATGCACAATTTCAAATGTACAGACTGACCTTTGTCAAGGAAGCTACAGGCCTAGGCTCGACTGACCACCCACCATGACCCTGGTCTAACTAGGAATTTTTACATTCAGGCCACCCTGGTGGTCACTTTGGTCTCTGGGTTTGTAAGGCCCACCATGCGGGCCTCCCCCGAGCTTGTCAGGTTTAGTACATGGCCCCTTTGCGCTCTACGTAGGCTAGAAAAGCAACTTGGAATTTCTCAAGTTTTCCAAAAGCCCAATCAGGTGAGGCAAGTAATCAACCACTCACACAACCCACATCCTTGACTCTCCACCACGCTAACCGTTCCATTCATGCTTCCGCCGTACTTTCTCTCCTCCCACAAATCCATGCCTTTGTGTTTCCGCAGAGCCACTGCTCCGAGAAGACCGTAGGATAGGAGAAATAACTCCATAATTCTAAATAGCTTCTCTTTATTCCTCCCTACCTTCCCCAGACACTGTGGGTGGTAAAAGGAGAGGCCCATAATTTTGGTGCCAACATGTAATATTTTTAATCAGGCAGCACAATTCACACAGGAAGTTCTTGGGGGAATGTCAGCCTTTATATCACGTATTTTTCCACATTAATAAGATTAGCCTAAAACCATCTAATAAATAAAAGTAAATGCAGTAACAAAACCCAGTTACGTATTAAATTTTATCCATTTCAGGCCTCTGTTTTGTAATATCTCTAATTCGACACCTCAAGTTAGAGCAAAGATTCTCAGCTCACACTCAGAGTCTTCAAAGGTGCATTAAAAATTGACCAGAGCTTAGCAGATCCCTGCTCAGAATGAGGCCCTGAATTAAATAAAAACAACTCTGGAAAAATCCTCTAAACCAGAGACGATGATTTTTATGAGTTACTATTCTGGGTCAAAATAAAAATGTGAAAAGTTTCCTCAGATTTAAACTTTTATGTTATTCCTGTTTGAACTGCTTCGTTTTTAAATTATTTTTTAACTTCATCATGGTGCTAAGCTAAGAGGAGGTCATTTTATTCACGTTAGCTGTGACCTCCTACCAGTTTTATTCACAAATATAAAGCTGCCAAATATTCTCAGTACTCAAGTTTTATGACTACCTTCAAAGGACAGAATGTTCAAAGTCACAGGGAAACCAGGAAGCCTCCGGCAAAATGTTTCCTAGCCGCACCTTTTTCTTGGCTACCTTTTTAAGAAACAGAAGACAGAGGGAGACAGACCTGAGAGCCTGAGGGGGAAAAACAGGAAGAAAAAAAAAAAAAAAAAAACTGTGCAGGTCCCAGATGCAGACTCGGGAAAACCTGAGCATCATTAAGCAGGAGCTTAGAATGATCCTCAGCCACCGTGAGGCCCTTTGAGGTGCTTAAAATAGAAGGAGCTGTGGTCCGCCAACAAGAAATGTGTTCACAGCTGCTGTGGGAAGAAAGGGGCAAATACTGCAGCAAACAGACTCGGCCACCCCTACCCCTGAGGTCCCTCTGTGTTTCTGCCTGACCACGCCGACGCCGAGGATTGCCCGGTCGAAAATCAGTAATTCAACCAGCCAGCCGTGTATCGACTCTTCAAGAGACCCAGCTGGGTGTTCGGGGGCCAAAGAAGTCGAAGCCGCTGTCAAATCAGCGACAGCCTGCTGCGCGCTTAATGGATATGGTGACGCGAGAAGCATCCAGGTCTGCAGGGAATTTTTACGAGTTTATTTGAGCCAAACTGATGACAACTGCCAGGAAGCAGGATCTCAGATGCTCCAGAGAGTAACATTCCTGCAGCTTCCTGTATGCATTTGAAATTTAGGAGGAAACCTAGGGAAGGTTACATGGAGTCCGGAGAAGCTGGGTGGGAATTGTGTTACAAGATAGTTAGGATTTTGTGCTCTCTTGAGGGTTAATACCCGCTTCAACTAGTATTACTTCTAGCAAACAATGACCAGAGCGGGCCTAAACCTTTCGCTAAGGAAGTGACAGACCTGGGCCATGACTACCATGGCCTGCCCATTTGGGGATTTATGATCGGACCACCCTTTGAAGTTACTTTCCATAGAAGCCCTTTCTCTTTTTCATTCACAGATACAGAAAACAAACACCTCCGAGCCACCCTGCCCTGCCTGATGTCGGACTGAGGGGAGAGGTGAGTCAGCTGCTCACAGAGACTTTCTCCAGCCCCTGGGGGGAGACGGGCTGCCCCTTATTTACCCTTTACCTCCTCTGAACTTCCACTTCCTTACAATGAGGAACCCAGCGTGTCGAGAGAATTTCATTTTATAAAGTCGATAGCACAGTGTAAAGCACTAAATACATGGCTACTTTTATCATTCTTATTGTTATCTTCATCATCATCATTTATATCTCTTAGAAGAACTTTCTGGAGACTAGGGCACTATCATGAGTTTCACGCTGGAGCTGAAACACACGTTCTCCTGCTGTCAGCCGTGCTTAGAGGCGCTAACTACTTCGGGAATTAAATAGATGTTCATTATTTGCCATCAGGCGGCAGACGCCACAGATAACTCATTCTCTGAGACACCAAAACCGAGTTCCCAGCAAGGTCAGCATCACTGAGGGCTGGCAAATGAACAAGCAGACTTTCGGAGCATGGCCATGTAAAGCTCGTGGCCACCGGCGGACGATGAAATACGAAATGTGCGCTCCCTCCGAGTCACACGGTGGAGAGGTCTGGGGGCGCAGACCCCACAGTGCCCCCCGCACAAGACCCTGGCTCTGTGATGGCAACTTCAGCCTTATTTATTTACTTTGCAGGAAGGAATCTCTGGGAGAGAAGGCTTCGCAAGGAAGGGAAATTGCTCCCACTAGCTCATTTTTAAGATGGAAGAAGGAGCACTTCTGTGACATAGGTGGTAACACAGTCATTTAAAGTGATAAGGCCCTTTAAATGTTTTAGGATGTTTTAAGCATATGCATTATCTTCATGAAAAAGTTGCAAAATAATGCATCATTGTGGAAGCCTCAAAAAAGAATCGAATTCTTCCACCATGGGAGGGCACCTCCTTTTTCCCCCTTTTTAAATCTTTCTTTCCTTTTTATTGACTTGAGAAGGCACCTTGTTTTAATTAGCACAGAACTAGCAGCCACTTCGGTGTGATGAGCAATTACTCGGGTTCAGAGGAGGGTGGGATCCCACAGGGGTTTGGGAGCCCAGGAGAGTGTCATAAGAGGCCTAGAATTTGAAATAAGCCTTGAGAAATGGTTGGTGTTCAGCCAGCTGGAGAAGAGGAGGTGTCTACCTGAGAGAAGGGACGAGCAGAATGGAGGTCCCTGAGCCTTCACCAAAGCTTCCCCCCAAAAAGCATCATTTCTGTTGAGCACAAATTAAGCCATGCACCTTACTAGTACAGTTCAGGCTGAAGTTCTGATCTCTGCCTGCTTTGCACATCTGTCTGCAACATTTGTCCAGCTCGGGATGTACAGACTGAAGGGGAAAAACTTGGTCTAACTGATCCCTGATGACGGTGCAGAGCTATGAAGCACTAGGAATACATGGGCACTTACTAAAAAAACCTCTGTCCTCTCAGGGCAGAATGGTACACAGCCAATGTAAACCGTTCGGGCCAAGTCTAAAAAGAATTCATTTGATCTTGTTACATTTCTCATAGCTGAGATTGAAAGGCTCAGGCCTAGCAATTCCCAACTTTGCCTTTCAAACCTTCGGCAGGATCTCAAAACCCAGACTCTACGCAGGGTGGGTGGCGGAGTTCCGGCCTCCAAATGCTGGAATAACAAACCCCTAGGACACCCAAATGCCTTAAGTTTCCTTTACACACCTCCTCCCGTTTCTGTTCTACTGCTTCAAAAGCAACGCCAGCCGCAGCGATTCTGCCAAGCCCGCTCACCTTCTCCCGATGCCCACCCACTGCAAGACTTCATCAGGTGTCTGAGCCACCTGGCACTTCCTGGAGCCATTCCTCGGCTTCCTGTCCCTTCCTCCTCGGAAGCACAGGGCCACCCGCTGGCATCTTTAAGATGATCCTCCAAATGATTTCACTCAAAGGTATGGCTTATGCAGCATTTTGCCTCGTTCTCTCTACTGCTCCCATCATTGGCCCAATTTTATTGACTCATTCATCAAACTCACTGAGCATTTACCATGTGCAAGCTGCTCTGCTTGGCATTCTGGGAAATAGGAAGCAATCTAAGACCCACTAACATTTGCCCTCAGAGAGCTCATGCTCCAGTGAGACTCGAGAAAACGTTTAAAGATAACAAGGATCTGAAAAGACAGAGCAGGTGCAGAGGGGGCAGGAGAGCAGGGCGGACACTGGAGGAGGCTGTCTCACCCACCATGGGTAACGCGGGGCTGGGAGGCACCCTGCCAGGTCACACCGGTGCCGGTGCTCAGGAAAAGCTTCAGAATTTCTAAGCTGGAGGGTCCAGGGGTAGGTGCGGGTTTGGGGGCTGGCTCGAAGCTGCTGCACGCGCCGTTGGGCTGAGATTGTGACCTACTTCAGGTCGAGTGGAGGGACTGGCGAAGACTCAGGGAGCACACCGTGCGGCCTGCGGGAATTCCCTGGCTGTGAAGATGTTCCTTGGGGGAAAGAAAGCCGTCTACATTGGTGTTTTTCTAACTTTTCTTGGGAAAAGAAACACCAAATCCAGATCATTCTAAGTCCAATACTTTAGCAACTCCGAGTTGGCAGGCAGAATTTAGTTTGGGTAAAATTTGAGGCTTTCTTTAAATTGGATTTAAAATGGCATTTGAGCTTATTTCTAAAAACCCGAGTGACCATCACAATGGAAAGTATGTGGCCGTGAGAATAAATACAAGGGTTTTTATTAAAAATACGTGTTAAATGAAAGATATCAAAACAGACGGTGAAACAGAGTCGTACACTTCCAGCCAGGGCCCTGGGAGAAAAGCATGCACCGAGATGCATCAGCAGTCCTATAATTAGCCAGATTCGTTTTTCTGTGTAGCAGCTAATACGTAACATGGAACTTATACGCCTCAGGAGCCAAAACCTTCCCCTACCCGCAGCGTTACTGGCTTAAAGGAAAGAAGCCCCTGAGGAAATGAGTGTTCCTAGAAACCTGGTTCAAACGATTGTGCCAGATTTTAACCTGAACAGGGGTTTGGTTAAGTTTTTCCCTCACTAGCTAGTGACTGGGGACATGGGAGGAAGAGAACATTGCTTAGGGTCAAATAAAGAAACTCATTCTCTGCATATCCCAGCCGTACTGGGAGTCGGCCCCCTGTGACCTTTTGTGTCTTCCAGATGAAAAGTAGAACTGAGCACCTGTGCTGTATTTCTGCCCAAGCTCCTGCGGCCATGCATTTTCCTGACCGGGCTGCTGCACGTGCCCGTTCACCGTCCCAGGGAAGGCGGCGGTGCCGCCGGGGCCAGCCCCCCCACTTCGTTTTTATGGTGACGGTGGCTCCCTGGCTTCTGAGGGTGAATTGCTGTCCTGGGTCTCTCTTGCTTCTGGTCCCATCATCCTCAGATCTGCTAGGGGGCCCAGCTCGGTGACCACCTCTCCTAGCATCAGCCGCGGCCCTGTGGAGGAAACGGGAGCTGGACTTCCAGGGAGGCTGTTCCTGACCATTCCCGGGTGGCCTTGGCGAAGGGCTGCTTAGCTGCCTGGGAGCTGAGGCCTGCTGACGGAAAGTAGTACCTGCTCGTATGCGTTTGTTTACGTATTTTTCTGCCCACTAAGTGTGTGAGCATTCATCGTGGTCGGAGGCTATAACCTGGATCAAATCTTGTTGGTGAAACTCAGGAGGTATCACTCACGAAGTCTCTTGCTCTCAGGAAAGTTAGATGAGCCTGGGTAAGGCCTCCCAATTGCACCAGCCCAGCTGAGTCTTGGGTCCTCCCCGTGACAGCTGTGATATCCAAACCCATTCCCCTGAGACAGCTCTGTCTCTGCTCCTGCCTAGGATGGTCCGCCCCGAGGCCAGCCTAGAAACAAAATCCACCCCTCTCATTTTTTGTGAAGAAACCCCGTCATATTAAGCGTGATTTAGGATCATCATGATTACCGTTGTGGGGTTGAAGATTAGCGGGACCCTGGGGGTGGGAGCCCAGCCCACCTCCTTCTTTCTCACAGACCCAGCCCAGGTCCAGGCCCTGGTCTGTGGAAGCCCAGCTCCAGCTGTCACCCCGCACCGGGAGCCTTTGGGAAGGCCAGCCTAGCCCTGTTCTGCTCTGCATGCTTCTCTCCTGGGGGCCAGCCTGCCATTCCCAGCCCCTCTCGGAGTTCCAGTGAATAAAATGTCTCCACATAGATAAATAATTGAACAAGTATTTGGCCCATAGCTGGCACTTGATAGGTATTGGTGAAATATATAAGGGAATGAATGAATGAATGAATGAATGAATGAATGAAACCTTGTCATGGGTATCGCTAAATCAAGCTGAACTTCAGGTTGAGGTAGAATTTTCTGTAAGCGTTCTTACAGAAACATGCACAAGGCATCTGGCTCCCATAAAACTTCCTAACAGAAGAGGCAACAACAGCCGATATGGCAAAAGGGCTACTTACAGGCTGCAATGTTTTCTTCTTTCTTTTTCTTTTTTTTTACAGAGGGAGAGAACTATCACTGTGGGTTACCTCTCACATTTCCCCTACTGGGGATCTGGCCCAAAATCCAGGCATCTGCCCTGACTGGGAACCGAACCAGCAACCCCTTGGGTCGCAGCCCATGCTCAACCCACTCAGCCACACCAGCCAGGGCTGCAATGTTTTCTAAACAAAAGAATAGACACCGTGCCCAAGAAGGAAAAGCAAAGCTGGAGCCAGGAGCCAGGGAAAGCTCCTTGGAAAACAAGACCCGAGCACCGTACTTGGGCCAGAAGGGAGACAGAAGACCAAGCTCCAGAGCAGGCTCCTCCCTTCTCCGCTTCCCTGAGCCCCACGGCCAGCCTTGGGGCAGCCCCAGAAACGAGACTTTAGCCACGAATCCTCGGTGAGGAAACATACGTCTCCAACCCCAGAAAATCCCTCCGGCCCGTCTTCTCTGAGCAGAAAACCCCTCCTTTGTTGGGGCCTCAGGCTGAGCACGAACAAGCCGTCCTCACACCCCCATCCGCACGCAGCCTCAGTCACATCACCCCCAACACCTGCCCGGAGTAAAAGGCCAGAAACCTGCACGTTATACTGCAAGGGACAGGTGTGCCAGGAGGAGTGGGGTTCCATCCACTTCTCCTTATGTGCACTTCCGAGTGTCGTGCTTTCCCCGCCCGCTGTGGGGTGTGAGCGAATCCCGTCCTCAGGGACGTGGACTGGCTGAGTGAGTCAGCACTCTGGAACGTCTCAAAAATGAAGCCAGTTGACTCATCGGATTGAGGCGGCTTTAACCAAACACTTGACGTCTTGAAAACAGGCAGAAGGTGGGTTACTTCGGCACCCAGGGTTGGTCCAGGCAAAAGCAGGCCGACTTAGTTTGGAGCCCTTACTCAGTGCGGTTACGCGTTTACCAGCGTAAGTGGAGAAATCCAAGGCAGCCTGGGAAGGAAGCTTTTAAGAAATAGCGTGGCTAATCCTACCCCTAAACTACTCTTCTTTTACAAATGGACTGTTGAGAGAGCTACCAAAGACAGGCTGTGTGTCTTATAGAGCATCTTTTTACCCACGCGACAGAAAAATGGAAGCAACTTAGAACTTCGAATCCAAAGGTAACTCTGAAGGAAAGAATAATGTGATCCCTTTACATTCGCACAGTTTGCTGCTGTGTTCCGGCCTCAGTGGGATAAGCGGGCATGACTGGGGGAACTGAGTCAAGCTGCTGACAGCTCAGGAAGCCTGGTGAGGCCCATCTGTGCTATGCAGATAAATGATACCCCTGATGCAGGGGAAGTTTCATTTATCTTCCAAAACTGGAATGAACGATAAGGCCTAAAAATGATGGGCAGTGAGGTGCAGCCACAGTGCGATCTAAGGCAGGTGACTTAAACCCAGTTACTTCCCTGTCTTTTGTTTGTCACAGCGAAAAGGGGTCTGACTACAACTCGAGTGAAGGGTCTCAGGCACCAGGACACAGGTGAGAGCTTGCTGGTGCCCCCTGATTGATAGAAAGAAATCACAGGTGTCAGTCCTCACCGGGTACAGAAAGTGCACCCAGTTAAAAGAGGAAATTTCATTTATTTCTTTAAGCTAAAACCATACATCCCTCCAGACCACAGTCCCTCACATTTTGTTCCAATTCATGTCCTGTCAGCCCAGTTTAAGCTGCAGCTATGAATTCAAAATAAACCGTGTTGATTTTGAGAGCCACAAAGCTGTGCTCAGAAAATGAAAGCTAGTGATTATTGTTAAGGGAAACACACATCTTTGACTCAAACCAGAGGAAAGGTGGGGCTAAAAGCCAAGCTGTTCAAAATGTGAAAACTTCCTCTTTCTAAGGGCTGGCGGGTTGCCTCTGTAAGATAACGGCTGATAAGCCCATGCAAAGTCCCAGGCAGAAGGTTGTCCCAGCTCTAGCCAGGTCGCCAGCCCTGATTCTGGCAATGGGGAATCTGTGCCCTGGGTGGACCCTGACCTTCAGAGACAACGTCCAACGTCTCCCATTTTTCTCCTCCCCAATGCTCCTTCATCCGTGTTTCCTCCTCTGTGAGATGCTCCCTCACAGGGAAGCCACCGTCCTATTCAGTCACTGAATAGGGGAGAAATAAAAATGTAGCTCACCGCACGACTGACAGCCGGCACCTCTGAGGGGCAGGGGGCAGCCCTCGGAGAGCCCTCTCCCCGCACTCCGCCCCAACTCTAACCGACGGCCGGACACGAGAAGCACCTAATTTTAAGCCATGCCCCAGGTTGTCTAAAGCTTCGCCACTTCGGAAGCTCCTCCGATGGGAGTTTCCTAACCTCGTCCTTGCTGGAATGCTCATTGGAGGTAGCTTAGAAGAAGGCCTTGACCAAGGCGTTCCTTCCTCACACATTGTTTTCTTCTTGTTGTTTATTTAATTTTAAAGTGACACCTGTTTATGGTAGAAAGTACAAAAACTTTTTCTAGCTTTTCCCCTCAAAATTACTGAATAGAAATTTGGGGCTTTTTTTTTTTGCACAATAAATCACACTTATTTCCCTACACCATTGAAAACTTTTTGGAACATACTAAGTGACCACACAGGGTAGTTTTTTTCAAGTTTCAGACATTTATTAATCAGTATAAACCCCAACACAATACTCCAACAAGGTCTCATGCATGTGGACAGGTAGTATTTCCTGGTTAAGTGAAAAATTGTGCAGATGGCCTCTAAAAGACCCTCATTCTAAGCAGCTTTACAATGAAACATCTCGTTGTGATTCCACTTCTGGGAATTTATCCAAAGAAACCAAAAACACTAATTCGAAAGAATATATGCACCCCTATGTTCATTGCAATGTTATTTCCAATAGCCAAGATTTGGAAGCAGCCCAAGTGCCCATCAGTAAATGAGTGGATAAAACAACTACGGGATCCAAGATGGCGGCGCAGTAGGAAGGAGCATATTTCGCTCCCCCTACACACAGGAGAATATTCTGGCTGATTTGCATCGGAACGGAGCAAACAGCCATCAGAAACACAGCATATTTGAAATCAGGAGATCAGAAATTGTAGTGGACACTGGAGGACCAGACGGTAAGGAGAGGACTTCAGAACAATAAGAGCCCAAGGGGCAGCGCGGACACCAGGGCTGGGACTGAGGCCCGGGCGGGCTGTCGGGCTCGCCACAAGGTTAGGGAGGGAGCTGGGTCAACTGCTCCCTCCCCAGCCAAACAAACTTTTAGCTGCACTGGGAGAAACCCAGTTGTTTGAAATCTCACAGAGAGGAGTTGGGGTCTCCGTGGCGGACAAGCCGGGGGTGTGAACACCCACGCATATCCCGGGGAAGGACCACTTACCGGAGCTCGCCTGATTGTTGGTGGCCAGCGCCACTGGGACAGCCACACACCTGAGCTCCTGGGGTCTTTGGCTCCCGGCACCCGAGGGGCAGCTGTGGGCCTGGGCTAGCAGGAGGCCGGTGCCCACGGGTCATTTGCTCCTGGCGACATTGAGACAGCCACGCACCTGGGCTGGCAGGACCTCCAGCACCCGGCGGCATTGGAACAGGCGCGCGCCCGCGGGAGGGCTGTTCGGCCGCTCGCTTGAGCGCGCTCGCCTCGGCGCCGTTGTGGCGGGCGCGTGCCCGCGGGGAGACATATCCGCTGCTCGCCTGAACTCGCCAGCCTTGGGTGCCCAGTGCGGGGGGGGGGGGGGCAGCCACGTGCCTGAGCCCGCCATCCATTGGGGACGATTGCGCAAGGATTGGCTCCTGTATGTGACCACAGGTGGCTGCGAGATCATAGGCACCTGCGTGCAACTGGGGTAGGCACACACATCCTCAGAACTTATACCTGAGGCCCTGGGAGGAGAGGCCCAGGGCTAGCCCTGAGGACAGTAGCGCAAAGATAGATGAACGCTGAACAGGGACAAAAGCGATACTGTCACCCCTAGACGATTGCAGCCAACAAAACCAGAAACACCAGCTCAGCAAGATTGAAAACAGCAAGAGTTGTTGGTTTGTTTTTTTAATTTTATTTTTTTTCTTGTTGCTTTTTTCTCTTTTTTCTTCTTTCTCTTTTTAAATTTTAATTTTTTTCTAATTTTTTTCTATTATTTTTTATTATTTTTATCTTTTTTTTTACCCCTCAATGTCCTTTGCTTTGTGTATCTTCTCTCTTGCCTTATTTCTTCTTCCTTTCTTTCCAATTTTATCTCTTCTTGCTTCCTCTTTTTTTCTGTTTTCTTTTTTTCTTTTTCCCTTCTTTCCTCTTTTTTTCTTTTTCTTTCTTCTCTTCTTTCTTCTCTTTCCATTATTTCCTCTTTTCTCTTTTTAAATACCCACGAGTAAGACAAAAACAAAACAAAACAAAACAACAACAAAAAACCAGCCCTGGAATTGTGAAAAAACCAGAGACAATCCCAAGGAGGGGGCATTTCAACAGATAAGACAGCAGAAACTGTGAACACCAGGATACCTGAAGCAAACAGCTCCACTGAATCTCACAGGTATTCTACCACAGTTCACACCATAAACCCAGGGAGCCAGAACAGATCAATTTAAGAAGTTAAGGCTAATAAGAAGAACCTCAAAAACAATGGGAAGACAAAGAAATAATCCCCAAATGAAAGGAAAGGAGGAAGCCCCAGAAAGAATGCTAAATGAAACAGAGGCAGCTCAACTGT